>QNGE01003466.1:11891-83445 GCA_008508345.1 Paragonimus westermani | reverse complement strand
GAAGGGAATGAACTGTTTCAAACTTTCGAATTTGTTCTTCGGTCCATCAATAATGACCGACAATTTCAATGACATCATAAAACGGAATTGAAGTTGAAGCTTCAAAATTTAGATTGTTGTGTGACGAACGGCTGTGTTCGGACGTGTTCATTAGAATAACTCGCATAATACCGGATGTCCACGTTATCTGAACGAAGAGCAATACTGATATTCAGAATGGATGGAAGCGATGGTTGTAGTTTGCTGTGTGAAGTTGTACTGCACTGGTTCCTACTGTTAGATACTGGAGATCATGCTGCGTATTTGATTTCAGTTGTACTTACAAAGTTTCTTCCTGGAAAAATTTCATCAGAATATTGATTTAATGGAGTTAGTTCGGATCATAATTCTATCGTTCGTTAGCGGTTCATGAATGTTACACATAATCCGTAGGTAAATGTCCTGCCAACATTTTGTCTGCTCACGACAGTGGACGGATTTGGCAGCTTTTAAACTGATTACGTGTCAATCATGTTAGATACTGCAATTTCGGCTGTTTGTCCAGTAAAATCTACGTTATTGCTACTGTCTGCTCGAACTACAACTTCAGGTTCAGCTTGTTGGTTAACTTTTCTACTGATATACCGGAAAAAATGTATTCCCGTCCAAACGGTTTCGAGTTGTGTACAAAGTTTCCGTGGATTTTCAGATCAGACTAACGTTAAACTTCAGAATAAGCTTATGTAATATCTCTCCAATCACGTTCGCACACAATTTGGGCAGAAGCGATCAACATTCTACCCTTGACTTTAATTGGTCCATTGGTTGATTTGGGAACCCATCTTATTTCCATGAAGTGCAGGCCTGTAGAGAATCTGATCGTATGCATAGATTAATCGTGTATACCTAGTTTTTTTGGACTGACATTGATTGCAGCTGGCCAGTGACGCAGCCAGCCAAATTCAAAGTACTAGCTAATGTGACATGTGGGTTTATTTGCTCATGCGGGTTCGTGAAATGGCCTCCCACAATGTCATATGCAACCGAATGTTGGTTGACGCCCGGAAATTTTGCTCCGTGACACAGCGTTGTTTGTTGGTTATAGTTTTTGTCACAAGGTAACATGCCGTGTTTCAGCAATCGCGTGCGCCTGCTGACCAGCTACCGACCAACTGTGACATACGCGGCTGCTCCAATCGACCCCACCAGAGACTCAGCTCCGTGTGTGACAACAATCCATGCATTTGCTACTAGTGCTGCCCCGGGTTCACGTTATTTTAGAAGACGTGAGCAACTATGTGAGTGCAGTGTACACTTAGTACACTCCTGTTGAGTGGGGTAGTACACAGCTCAGTAACACTTCGTTTATAGTCCCATTGCACAATCGCAACCCTAGCTTGTTGTCGTTCTCCGAAGCATTGGTAATCAAGCGTCACGTATCGGCCCTCTGTTGACAAAAAGTTTTGATGCAATCAGTGTCGTGAATTTGGCAGTAAACCCTGATTGCACCCATGCGATGTTCGTTCATTTGGTTGTTTTGTCACCGTGAGCTTAACGCAAATAATCGAATGTTTTATGTAATCTACTGATGAGAATAAACAAAATGCTTGTATCTCACAATATATCATCTTGTTATCTTGATGAATCCAACAATACTGTCAGACAGTGTCTAAGGAAAGAGGAATTCAGGTTCTCTTTTCAACGAAATTTACGAGACAGAACAGAATAAAGAAACGTTTGTATACATATTCTCGTCTTAATTACGATATCACACTGATGATAATTCAATTACCACATTGTTGTTGTAGTGTTTATGGGAAAGAAGAATGACGAGTTTGGAAACACATCAGCAACCCAGTCAGTTTGTCATATGATCTTTCCCGTTCAACCAAAACAATACGTGGGTAACTGTCGAAACTTGAAATATACCTGAAAGAAGTGTTCACGTAGTTGATAGACTGAAAATAGGAGAGAAACTGAGAAGTTAAATAGCTCAAAATTTTAAGTGAATGTTTTAGGGTTAAATTGTGGTCAAATGTGTTATCATATATAAACAGAGAAGAACTACCTCTCTATAACTGGGACACTGCTGTCTTCCACAATGGGAAGAAGAGGGTTAGAAACTGTACCTTCAAACAAAGAGCACTCCGATCGCCCTACGGTTGACCGTGACCACCGGTGTGTTATCCATTACGGTCGGAAACGTCCGGTACGATCTAAAAGCCTGGCTTACACTTGAGTACATCCACTGCATGCAGCAGTGCTCAGAACCAGATGTTAACGTTCTCATGCCAACTAAGCCTCTCACTGTCAAGTGAATCAGGCTGTTGAGTCATTGACACCAGGTTGGCTCCCCAAGAAAGCCATATATCCTGTTGTTTCACAGGTCATCCGTTTCCTAAGAGTCACATTACCCACTCACCACGACCTTCTCCCTTTATTTTTCAACCAAAGTTTGCTATCTTCCACGTGTCTTCGAACGACAACCGTTTTCTAAAACAGGAAAAAGTGGTGAAAATTAGCCCCTCGAATGTCCACATTTTCCAACGTATACAGTTAGCAGACTGTTCTGGCAAATTCCTCCTCAAGTCCAGAACTAACTGTGTGCAGCGTGTCTCAGATGTGAATCCACGATTTTAGCCGCATTATCTACTTGGGCTAACCTCTAGATAACTGCCGATCCAAGCGCTTCTCTCTCAGACTCTTTGACGACACCGAAGCCAGGTCTCGTGGTCAAGCTGAGATGGGAATCTCACTGAGTTCCAAAGCAGAACAGTGTTTGTGCGATTAGGTCCCAGTGATCAGTCGCTTGTTTGTCTTCAGACTTAATAAATCCGCTGAAGTCTATCAGCGCAGACCAGAAAAACTTTGTGTTCATTAGATCAGCGTATGCTCCAATGGACAGCTGCTTGGATGCTACCAATGATTCGTTGTATGATGCCCTCGTTGACCTTCTGAAACAGACTACTACATGATACTATCAGACGTTTTAAATGTTCACCTTGGTCATCCCTCTCCACAGGAGAAGTGACTGAGAGGTAGGTTTGGTTAACGGATACAACATACTGAAAGCGTCGAGAGAGTGGTGCAGCAGTGCGCATCTCACAGTCCCTACACTTCGAGCACCACATTCATATACGAAAAGAAGCACTGTGTTACATGGAGATCTTCCCGTGCTTCTCAGCAGTGGACACGGTCTGCTCATACAGCTATCAGTTACAGATGGCACCTCTCTGTTAAGGACTGTCGTGCCTTTTCGAGCAACCAACTGAACTCGTATCATGTTGTTGTTTGTGGGCGTTTTGTTCTGCTATTTTCCCAGAGGATATAAGCTCGTAAATGAGGGATACTTAACTGGCATTCGAGCGAATAAACTGTAAGGGGTGCTTACAAGGAAGCATCGGTGTGCAAATTTCTCACATTGAATCAGATGAGACAACCTAGAGAACAGTGGGAACAAATCACAACATCTGTGAATGTTTGCTTCAAAGATGTATATTCTGGTGGAGCTGTGCAATTGCGACAGGACTGGATTTCTCACGTCAACAAACCTCATGGACAAGCGTCGCTCAATTTCACCTGGTTCTGAGTACGATGAATACCGTCGACAGCTCAGATGCAAGTTGACCAGAAGCTTGCATAAAGACCCTTAGCACCACTTGGTCTAACAATCGAAAAAGCCGGAACGACCCCCTTTTTGCTGGGAATAGCACAAATCTATTTTTCAAGATCTGTGGTTGTACTGGCGAGCAAGTTGGTGTAAGTGAAACCATACGTGGAAAGAATGATTCAGTTATCACCAGCTAATCGTGCCGACGTGACAGGTGGGCTGAACTTTTTCAGGTACAGCTTAGCTGGCCTCAACCAGACTGTGTGGACGATGGTACTCGAATGGTGACTTACTGCGATAGAGATGGCTCTTCGTCAAAAACGGAAGTGACCCTGGAGCTTGATTTAGTGAAGCGTAACAAAGATTGCGGACTAGACCTTTCCTCTTCTCTTTTCAAGAATGTTGGTGGGAGGTTGATATCAGGACCGGCGAAAGTCCTTCAGACAGTTTGAGAATCTAAAGAAGAACCTAGTGATTTTTGTCTGTCGGGGGGTAATTCCCTTCTTCAGAATGGTGAGTTTTGCGACAACCACAGACGGATCCACATAGTGGCTGTTGCGCCTGAGCTACTCTAGGACCTTATACTGCGTCGCCTCAGTGAAAGTTAGATATGCAGAGAACAGGCAGGATTTCGATCCACCTGAGTGTACGTTAATTACAATTTCACCTTCAGAGGGTTCTTGGACTACCGGTACCATTACAAGCAGCCGACCGTAATGGTATTTGTAGAACTGAAGGCTGATTTCGATTCAGTTGCTCACAAATTTTGTTGGAACTGTATTTGTTTCTGGAACGTTTCAGGGAAGCGCGTGAATCTACTAGGATCAATGTGTGCTCACCCTGGAAGCAGTGTGAGAGTTCGTTGACAACCATCTAGAGCATTGATCAATTCTGGTGGTGTTTGTCAGGTTTGTCCGATCCAGCAATTCCTGTTCAATTCTGTCATGGATGTCATTGTGGCAGGTTCTTTTGAGGAATCCAGTGAGTTTGATGTTGAAATTCTCTTAAGCGTTAGGTTGACTGTATGCGGATGACAATGTCTTGCTTAACCTCTGTGGAGGACACGCGGACAATGCCTAACAAAGCGATTGACTGGGTTGGTGTGTATGAAATTTGGTTCTGAACTTCAAAATGTAAAGCACTGTTTCAAGACTGAGGCACTCCCACTCCCACTTTCTTCACTGTAGACAATCCGCTCGAGGCTCTTGAGTAGTAAGGCCGCTCGCCGACGCGTATTACGGAACGCTCGGGATGCGCGACCAACTGGTGAGCTACTCTCGTTGCACAGCCTGCAATGATTGGGTGACGTACTCCATGTGTAATCTGATCGCCCACCGTACTAGGCATTTTATAGCGAGACCACCAGCAGTCAGGTGAAAAGGCGTGATGTTCAGGGAAGAAGGTGGTCACGAGCAATGAAGACCTTGACTGCTACATCGAGCAAAATGGATAGGTGTCGCCTGTGTGGTTGGGATACTCGTGATCAGATAAATCTCTGGTTGGGAACGCTATCCAAGATGGTGATGTACCTCTCGCAATGGTGTGCTTGTACCCATGCTATTTCTAGTTCCCTCGATTAGTCTTTTGTTCTTCACATCCACCTTGGTAACGTTTTCTTCTAGAACATTCCAAGTCATCGATGAGGTGAGCGGCGGCCGAAGCCACAGTAATTTCGGGTCAAGCTCATAGCTGTCATGATGATGATCATGATCATGATCACCACGCGGCTCAAACCTTTAAACACGACAGTACGGCGTACATCCGACGGTTGGTTTGGAAGAGTAATGACAATTGACACCACTCCTTTTCCATTGCTTCAGTTAGTACTTAGTGCTTTTGCACATCGCACATCTTCATTCGAACACAATGAGCCGACTAGCACGTGTGGCTCGCAGTGACTCAGTGTGATGAACTCTGGTTGACTGAGTAAATTTTGTAACCACAAAATAGTTGGTTTGTTTTTTACCGCGCTGTTTTCACTAGAACGGCTTTTGTTATGGGTAACACAAAATCCTCGTCTGCAGTAGACAGTCAAACATGTCTGTTATTGACAACCAGAAGACGCCGGACGACAAGGATCGCCTTTTGTCTTGAAGGAAAACCTCATTTATAACGGTGACATTTTTCTGGTCATATAAGGAATTAGCTAGACACTCAGAGGAAAGAAAGTGAGGCAAGCGTTAGCTGCTTTTATAAACTTGTGTCCTTGTTACAATATTTGCCATGCTGCTTTTCTTTCAGAGGTGTGAAACTGAGTCAGTACATTACTGCATGTTGAGAGACAAGCAACGGTAACGTAACAATATCAACATTGCCAGCATACCGGTAGCCAGCATAGAATATCAAGTCGAATATGAGTGTATGTGGTTCAACTCCATGATTCTTGTTTGATAAAGTTAGATGTTTCTATGTGGAATCGTAGTGCTGAAAG
The DNA here is from genome assembly GCA_008508345.1 of Paragonimus westermani. Classification (NCBI taxonomy): domain Eukaryota; kingdom Metazoa; phylum Platyhelminthes; class Trematoda; order Plagiorchiida; family Troglotrematidae; genus Paragonimus; species Paragonimus westermani. Next base: position 77,425 of record QNGE01003466.1, on the reverse strand, counting down.
ACGAAAGTGGGATATTGTATTCTCGAGAACAATAAGACAAATGTACGTAGTGACACGATTCGGCCGTTAAAGCTCACAGTCGAGTTTGATACAACAAAAATAACTTGCGTATTTCTTGTGACATTTCAGCCTCAGTATCCTTCGCTTATACGATGTGGCGTGCCCTCAAAGCTCACAAATGATATGAGGATAATTCTTCAATTAGCCGTGTGTTTGTGGTGAATTTTGACACGAAATCACATACTACTCGTGCTATCTTGTTTTATAAAGCACCGCAGATAAAACTCTCACAAACTGTGAAACCATCTGCGGTCTAAAGACAGACCACGTTTGCCCAAATATTCGACAGTAATCCAGACATCTGTACCAATCGATTAGTTTAGTGAGTTTACATTAAATGACAAAACTAACGAACGAAAACAGTTTTCATACCACCTCTAATCTGTTTACTGATGGAAAGTCTATGGCAGTTTAATAGCTGCTGTAGAGTTCTGTACAGCATTTTGTACTTTATAATTTTTCTTGTTCACTCTTCTCACCTTTATCTAACTGACTTGTACAGTCCATGTTTAAATCGAGTTAATCGATTGATTTGATAATCAATAATTCAAAATCTACTTCCGGGGTCGTGNTTGAGGCAACATTCATCGTGTTTGGCGAAAGGCTGAAATGACTTAAGAGACAAACCGTAATACTTTGTTTGCAAACGGAACTCACACGAACATTGTCTGCCGTTCTAAACACTGAATCCTGGCAACTTTGTGTCAGCACGTGTCATAACCCGACTATGTCGCTTTCACCAGTCATCCTGGACGGACGATAGTGAATGAATGTTCTCCACGTAAACTGGCCGTTATAGTATTCTCATTGAATATCTGTCTTTGATCGCTCACGCAGTTGATAAATGAATAGTCGCAAGCGTTTTTCATGGTGTTATGACAAAAAATGTAGTGAACGTTAACCACACTGATTAATTTTCACTGGCGTCGCGTTTTTAGCGCACAACAATCAAACACTGATGTGTTTTCGAGTGTTCAGATGTCAGTTAATCGAAGCGTGTACACACAGCTTACCTTGACTTGTAGCAGGAACGTCATGCTGGTGTTGTGCAAACTCTGTTGTGCCGGGGAAATAGGATTAGCATTTAAACCGTTAGTCAAACACATTTAAGCTGGATTTGTGTTCATTTTAGACGAATCATCCTAGACCATGCAGGACTGGTCGATTTTCAGTGCAACCGTGTAAACTTATTCAATCCGAGGTAATCAGAAAACGCAATCTGCAGTTTATACTGATACTAACAGCCATTCTACTACCGTTTAGATTTGTTGTTGATGACACATGTGACAGCAAATAGTCAATTTTTGCGAACATAACAGGCATCAAATAACGCATACTGGAAACGCCGCTTCAGTCGGGGCGACTGGGAGTCAAAGTTCACGTTTTCAGTCTACCAGTTGACCATTTGGAAAAATGGTTAGTCTGTTGAATACTAGTGAGATATCCGTCACCGTACTACTCATAATAAATTAACTGAGTCAAGCGACTTTGTAATTAGTCGTCAGTGTACCATATTGCGGATGTTAGTTTTGCCAACAAAACCCCAGCGACAAAAATTTAACCCACTGTGTGTCTGGCACTGTAAACTTGTTGCATATGTGAGGCTTCACGTCTTTGGCGTATCACGGAAATTCACCTTGGTGACCTTCCCTATTCATGTTGCGCAGTCCCGTTGTATCTACACGACGTTCAATTGTTAACCTTTATTCGTCTTGGTGAACGGATGCAACATCCTGAATGTGTCCCCATTTCAGACCTATGCCGGTAATGGCAGTGCAAATGTTCATCTTTTTCCAGCTCGACAAATCACATTATCCGACATTAATTTATCCTGATAGTTGTTCGGTTACCGACCGTAAGTGGTGTATTTTCACGGTGCAAACAACGAAGCAGATTGATAATCCTGATGACAGCTGGGTTCTGTGAATGTTTTCCTCACAGACCTTTCCTTTACACGCTTGTACAGAAGAAGTCCGTTGACTTATCCAGTCCTCTTGTGTCAGCCATCTACTCTTGGGTGTCGCGTGTGCCCGCGCAGCCTAACTTGCTCTACAGCTTCCGGCTTAATGCCTGTGATGGAAAGGCAGACAGGTGGGTTGCTCGACGTTTGTTGAAAAGTGTGCATGGAGGCAGAACGCATTGATTTTAAGTTTGTGAGCTCAAATTCTGTCAGATGAATGTTGATCTCGGATGTCGAGTGCTTAGACTTGTTCCAAAATGCTTTTCTTTCGATCGTGAGCGGTACTTTCTATTGTGTCTAGAAGATGCAATAATGTTCTTTGTGAACGTGAACGTTTGCGGTGTGGTGGCTCATTTCTCATCACTGTTGTTGTATTAATTGCTCCGACAGTGTTTCAAGTTTATGGATCAAGGTTTGTTGGGATTACCTTAGTATCTATCAAAACAGATTGGGTAGCAATCACATCTAAAAGTATGATCGTGTACACTTGGCCTTATTCGACTGGACCATGGTATACCTGTTCATTGGATCAATGGTATCCCGACTGGTGTCATCACGTTGACTTATATCTCACTGGATATAGCATGACACACGTCACGCTTGGAGATATTATTCAGTGAACCAAACAACGTGTGTTATATGTCGCCTACGACCTACAGTCTAATCTGGAAGCTGAATGATTTGTGTTCCAGTTTTACAAGAAAAAACAGATGCAGTCATTATTCCGAATATAAATGTTCGTTTCTTGCAGGAGGGATTCCAATTTGACGACAGAAAAGTATTCGAACGGATATTCGAAAAATAGCCTATATGAGACTGTGTAAAATTGATAGTTTTCTTCCAGTGAAGTTGTGCGCTTATCCGTTGAATCGTTTACACCGCGAACGGTTGGAGGAGAAGCCGTTCGTGTTTGCTGTCACACAGCATTGTGATATCTTTCTACCGATGCAAGTAATTTGTCAATAGGAAAATGGACGGCTGAGCAACTCAAAAACACAATGGGATGCATTACTCAGTTGGTGTCACATGTGACAAATGAACTTACGAGCGTGCAATGCCATTGCTGGGTTGGCTTCGAGTTTCCCTTCGTTGAGCATCACGATTGTTTCCGGTTTGTACTGAGTGTTGAAATGCGTGATTCGTGGCATTGAAAAAAATCCTGTCATGTCTGATCGACACTCGGCTTCGTTGGCGTCTCGATCTATCCACTGAACAGGACAGCACTGGAAACCATCCTCTGTATGCACTTGCACGTTCCATTCACAGGGTAGGCGATAATAAATGTAGGGATACTTCCTGAGGATTTCATTTATGATGCCCTCGGATAAAAATGTGGAATAAATGGTAGCTTTTAATTACTCGATCTTCCTGTTTACAAGCCTAACAGTCTCTGAGTTCTTACGATACTGTGACTATGATCTCAAATTTTGTCCGGTGTTATAAAAACCTTGTGATGGTGGTTGTGCTTCTGTTTTGTGAATGCGCCTTATGGAAGCCTGCGTTTCTTTGCGTTCAAACTGCTTATTTTGCTCACGCCCAGAATTCATTCTCGTGTGAACATTCACGTACCTCACAAGGCGAATACAATTCTATTAGCCGAGAGAACATTGGTTCTTAATATCCATTGTGCGGAATTACTTCTGCGATACTCCTGATGTGGGTCAATAGCCGACCCAATATTCACGATCCACGACACGAGACGAACCGCGGTACCATGGGACAGCAACTACATTCTGGAGATCCCAAGCAACTGAAGTTTAGTCAGACAAATCAATGACTTGGATTTCACTAAGTTCAATTCGATAAGTGGCCACTTGTTGAGAATTAGCTGAACGTGCGCTGGTGGTTTGTCGTGATGCGTATTCAACTGTTGAGATCGGGTCGACAAACACTTATTTGACAGTAGATCATCTCGCATCTGCCGGGTGGCTGGTAACCCGCTGCCTTGACTGAGACCACTTCACCAAGGTAGCGAAATATGAACCACAATTCATCTGGTAAAATAACCTTAATTTACATGGAATTAGGTCACAAACATCTCTTTGTGGCTTATTCCAACATTATCGTCTGATGGTTTGCATGTATAGTCTTCGGGATTTGCTATCTCAATCGTCCGGATACCCATACTTTAACAGCTTCGCAGAGCAAACTCAAGTTAGTCGGAACCGATGTTCGGTTGTTGAAACAGATAATGACAACCCAGTTGCCTACTCGGGTCTCCAGACTCTGATCGCGCGATGATGTCAGAATCCGCCTACTGCTCATTGATGCTCAGGTCCGAAAACATGGATATTATGTTCGTGACACTGACGTGGAGGAGGCAAAGAGACTACAAGTCAATTCTACCCGAGGTGAGCACCTCGGTTGAATGTACCGTGAGCGACTAGACAAGGGTCATCTCAGTCCTTTCAAATTTCGAAAGAGATGTGTTCACCGCTCTGTAAGTCAAAACCAACCATATTACGAAGTTTTGTGATGCACACGAGAGTTCATGAGATTACCCGATAACTATCAGAGCATTGTATGTCAGCCTCAAACATTCCATGATGTTCCCACTGTATAAATTAATCATTTGTGTAATTTTCCAACTGTCACTTCTGCACAGGTCACCATATACGTTTTTGCATGCATTGGGATTCACATACGGGAAGTGATACGGGCACCCTGCGCACGCAGGGTTACAGTGCATAGACCTCGGCTTCAACAAACCTACGTTATTGTTGCCGCCTTCTTTTGCTGGTAACCTGCGTCTGATAATGCTTGCGCTTGTATTTCGAGTCCCGTATACCAAGAGTGAAAGAACTATTCGATTCGTGATCGTGGTTTGTGAACATGATAGCTGTATACAATACAGCATTTAGTTAGCGTAAAATCTAGATCAACGCCGATAAGTTAAAANTTGTGAACATGATAGCTGTATACAATACAGCATTTAGTTAGCGTAAAAGCTAGATCAACGCCGATAAGTTAAAAGCTAACTGTTCCGCCGAAACACTGTAGATATGACGCAGACAAGTTATCGTGATTAAAAACCTGTCATAATTACCCGGTGAATAAGGACTATTGAATGCGTCTCACATACCAAACTATCAGTCAGCTTTACCTCGAGCAGTTATATTGACAGACCAGTATGAGATATTCATTACTGAAGAGGATCTGAGAGTAAACAAACACAAAGTGACCATTAGATAGTTTCGCAAGGATTGGTGGGTTTTTGGCAAGTACTACTGTTGTGAACAGAGGAGGCGGATGGCACAGGGGTTGTTTATTTGGGGAAACCAATAGACGAGTTATGCGTCTCAACCTGACTACGAACAAAAACACTCTTTTGCACACATCACAGATCTGAGGATGTTTCGCCCGCTTTGGACACCAATCGTCAATTCCCTCATGTAGCAACAGCCATTCCATGTGATGCAGCCCACCAATGATCCTTCCCGTATCTCTCCCGTATTTGTCCTGCGGTCGTTTCGATCCATGCTGTCGCCTCGCTGCTGAATAGTGGTGGTGTAAGTAGTGCAATGCGACTGTCTGTCCTCACCACACTACTGTAGACACTCCGCTCTGAGCATATTTTAGCAAACCAATGTTGGCTTTGTACATTCTCCCCAACTGAAGCTCACTGCAGGTGTTGTCTACAAACTGCAAGAGTGCGCCTGCTGGTTTATAATGACGTACGTAAGTTCTTCCTGAAAAGAGCTGCGGACGCGAGCGTTGTTTATACTTTTAGTTAATTCACTGACAAATGTTTTGGATAGAGAGCCGTTGGCATGTCCAAATGGACGCACCTCCGCTAAGCATTTTCGAAGTGGCAATCTTGTTCCGCTTGTTCCAACCCTGAACGCAAAGTGTGTGTCATTTACCTCCAACGTGTATCATTTTGAATATGCTGTTGATACAGCTGTTGGAGAATGTTAGTTTCATGCAATGTAACTGCAAGTTTGGCCAACTGATCTATTATTGATTCCGTTGTCAGCTCCTATAAGGCAGAATGTCTCGGTGCAGTTTCCGTCAACGACAAGGTACAATCATTTTAAGATCTTCGTTCTTCAATCACGTCATTGAGCGTTATAACCTTACGTGACCGCTTCCGTTGATTGCAGAAACTGATGAAGATATCTTTTAATCTCTGCACTTCTGATCTAACATTCTACTGTTATGTTGAATTGCGCAGTTTACCCGCATAAGTGATTGCATTTCGTGACAGAACCAGTGAACCACAGTTCCAAATGTGGTTGTTTTTCCTAAACAATCTGGACCGTGTCTGGACTCTTCGGTGAACACAAAACTTGCGCACTCAAATCTCTTTCGCGTTTTTTTCACTGAAATGTCTCAAATTACTACTACTTCTTTGACATGCTATTAGTTGCATTGATTCGTGAACAATTTGGGTAAGATAGCAAAATATTCGAAATGGTGCAAAACAGAATACGAATTGTGTTTAACGCAAGTGGAGACAAAACCGGGTAGGTACATTTACAACTGTGCTTCGGACAGATAATACAGACTTAGATATTGTGACCTTGTTAGTTGATTATTTTCCAGGGCCCTGTAGTAATCAACATGTAGAAAGCTACACAGAACCGTCCAGAATCACGTGATCTATAACTTGTTTATCGAGTGGAGATATGACATTGACCGCGCCGTGTGTTGAGACATGTCTCCTAAATCACGGTCATGGATACGGTTGGTCGTGCGTTTGCCGAGGTGGCCGTGTCCTTGGTGGTGAGTTGGAAAGTGTTGTGCACAATGCGCATGCGGCATCATTGTGAGCAGACGCAGATTAGCCGATTGTCGGCTTAAACAGTTCATTTCCTTCAGGAGTTTGAACGAAACCGTTAGAAAAGAAAACCAGTGGATGCAAGCATTTCTTAATGACTCGTCATTACCAAGTATACAATAGAATGAAACAATTAGGGAGCAGGGCGTATAGTCAGTTGTTGCTCCAAGAAAGGTCATTAAGTTCAAGAAAGTGTCAAGGTTAAAATCAACTATTTCTGAAAACATCAGGTTGACTTCAGTCGATTGATGGCGACCGCCACAACAAACCGCAAGAACCTTGAACTGGATTCTGAATACACAAACTGGGTCGATAACGTGACCAGTTGTCAGGACGCGTCTCACGGCTGCGGACGTTGGTTACTTGTGTGTTTCAACGAAAATGTCGTTCTTCTGTGATGCAGAGTTCTGCACCCATTTAGGTAAATGTTTCTTCACTCTGGAGACCAGGAACCTCTCGGTTCTACCTATGTAACTTGCCTTGCAGTAACATGCTAAATGTTAGATGCAATGTGAGATGGCACGGACGGGCTGGTCTCCTTTGATTAAAGGCACAGGCAGTTCCCAGAGCCGAGCTGCTACACAGGGTTCCGCTGTGTTAAATGTTCGCCTAATCTAGTTCAATATTCTTTGGTTTGTTTGATGCAGGCTACATTCATCTTTCAAAGGCAGCTCTGTATAAAACTCTTTCTAGCTGTGGCCACCTGTTCGGAAGGCGTTTTTGGTTTACTAATGCCTTCTATCGGCTTTTTCGGATACCCATTAGATTATAGCACCACCGTGACCAAGTCTCACTCCTTCGCAAGAATATCCTGTGTGTAGATTCGCCTTGCTCGTGTGAATAGTGCATTTGCTAGTGTGCGGTTGTGATGGACTGGTGTGGAACTACTAAGGTTCAGTTAATGATCGGACCACGTGGATTTCTTACAGAACCATCGTGCGGGCGATTTATGAGTATGTTTAGAAACGGCAAACAGTTATCAGCTCCAAATTCACATGTTACCCACAGGTCAGGGTGACAACTATTTAAGCGTTGCACTGGTTATCCATTGCCTGTTTGGAACGACTGAATACTAGTGTATCAAAATCTGTGATGATCCATGGATGTAAACGGACTCACGTAACTTGTCTTCCCAGCAGCACCTTGGCGGATGAATCTCTGATACCAACTCAGTTTGAAGCATCACCTTTGAACTTACAACTACACATGCAATGCTCACAAATGAACGCAATATTTGTGTGATCTCGCGTCTATAGGATCACGTAAGTCATATCTCATACATTGTAACATATACTGCAAACCACCGGCCACCAAACAAAAATGTTTCCAAAATCCATATGGTGATCAAAACAATCCGTTTGGGTTCGAAACTTTGTGGACTGTGAACTGACCAATCATTCCTAGAAATAGCTTGTAAACGGTTGGTAAAATAGTATTATTATTCAAGGCTTGCTGTGAATTTATGTCCTGTTAGCTAATCTGCCGCGCAGTGCCACATGTCGGGGTCATTCGCTTCCCACCGGCGCGGAAAGCAGATGAGAATGCACCGAATGATCCTGAGAAAAATATACTGCAGCAGGAGTTTACAAACAGTATACGCTGAAATCCACCGGCGCCACTGTTGTGCCTTCAAATTATGTTACTGACACGTAATTGGGCGGATTTGTCAAGTTGGATGCCTCGTTCACATCGATATGTCTGCCAAATTGCTCGTCAGGAAATGGTTAAAAGTTCATCACCTTAGGAAACAGCTGCTTATCAGCGTCTCCTTGCGAACGGTACAGAGGTATAGTAATCCGAATCACAAGTGTGACCGCAGAAACACACACGGACACCATTAACGTTTACTGCGAATACCTCCAGAAATGAGGGAACATATTAGTGACAGTGTGTATCGTTCTTCAAACAGCGAGACCATGAGAACCAAATCATCACTAGTCTGTTGATCAGTTGCATTTACACAATTCATTATAACCACACAACGACTATTCTTTTCTTCACGGAAATCGCTTCCAGAAACCCTCTCGTTATGTTACCGATACCAGTTTACCAGGTGTTGTTTGGCAGTACTGAGAAGCAGCGAACTAATTCACAATTGCATTATACGTTCGTGTGAACGTGGCACTGCTGAAATGTCTGGCCAGTTAGCTGTGAGCTCTGTATAATGTTTTACGTGATAATGAGTTTTTGGAAAACGTCAAACTTAGTTTACGGAAGGCTAATCTCGTTCTTCCAAATGTCTTTCTCTTTTTTGACGAAACAAACACTGTGCGTCATCTGACAACGTTTGAGACTTATCTTCAGGCATTTCTGAACTCTCCAATTGTAATCTGTCTCATCAGTGTATCGAGTCAGTTGCTTTGGTGTGCGATTGTTCACTTTTGGCCAAGCTATGACTAGTTCACAGTGATACGTGACTTCGGTTACTGTTTGCTTGTCTACTCGTACATACAGCTGGTTCACATTTCAAGTGGTAAAATGTTATTATTTTCTACAATTCTCTCTTTACAGTATAAAATGCTTTTTTGATGACCTTTCTGAAGTTGTTGGAGGATTTTAAGATCTCTCCGTTCATCCGATCGCTTCAGCCGACGTTATCAGATGCATTGACTACATGTAGCTTACCTGAAGCTGCTCGGACAGAGATAACACACGGTGTATCTATGTTTCTCGTTATCTGCTATCTTAGTAAATATTGAAATGGATTGATTTCGTCATGCTGTCGCCTCGCTGCTGAATAGTGGTGGTGTAAGTAGTGCAATGCGACTGTCTGTCCTCACCACACTACTGTAGACACTCCGCTCTGAGCATATTTTAGCAAACCAATGTTGGCTTTGTACATTCTCCCCAACTGAAGCTCACTGCAGGTGTTGTCTACAAACTGCAAGAGTGCGCCTGCTGGTTTATAATGACGTACGTAAGTTCTTCCTGAAAAGAGCTGCGGACGCGAGCGTTGTTTATACTTTTAGTTAATTCACTGACAAATGTTTTGGATAGAGAGCCGTTGGCATGTCCAAATGGACGCACCTCCGCTAAGCATTTTCGAAGTGGCAATCTTGTTCCGCTTGTTCCAACCCTGAACGCAAAGTGTGTGTCATTTACCTCCAACGTGTATCATTTTGAATATGCTGTTGATACAGCTGTTGGAGAATGTTAGTTTCATGCAATGTAACTGCAAGTTTGGCCAACTGATCTATTATTGATTCCGTTGTCAGCTCCTATAAGGCAGAATGTCTCGGTGCAGTTTCCGTCAACGACAAGGTACAATCATTTTAAGATCTTCGTTCTTCAATCACGTCATTGAGCGTTATAACCTTACGTGACCGCTTCCGTTGATTGCAGAAACTGATGAAGATATCTTTTAATCTCTGCACTTCTGATCTAACATTCTACTGTTATGTTGAATTGCGCAGTTTACCCGCATAAGTGATTGCATTTCGTGACAGAACCAGTGAACCACAGTTCCAAATGTGGTTGTTTTTCCTAAACAATCTGGACCGTGTCTGGACTCTTCGGTGAACACAAAACTTGCGCACTCAAATCTCTTTCGCGTTTTTTTCACTGAAATGTCTCAAATTACTACTACTTCTTTGACATGCTATTAGTTGCATTGATTCGTGAACAATTTGGGTAAGATAGCAAAATATTCGAAATGGTGCAAAACAGAATACGAATTGTGTTTAACGCAAGTGGAGACAAAACCGGGTAGGTACATTTACAACTGTGCTTCGGACAGATAATACAGACTTAGATATTGTGACCTTGTTAGTTGATTATTTTCCAGGGCCCTGTAGTAATCAACATGTAGAAAGCTACACAGAACCGTCCAGAATCACGTGATCTATAACTTGTTTATCGAGTGGAGATATGACATTGACCGCGCCGTGTGTTGAGACATGTCTCCTAAATCACGGTCATGGATACGGTTGGTCGTGCGTTTGCCGAGGTGGCCGTGTCCTTGGTGGTGAGTTGGAAAGTGTTGTGCACAATGCGCATGCGGCATCATTGTGAGCAGACGCAGATTAGCCGATTGTCGGCTTAAACAGTTCATTTCCTTCAGGAGTTTGAACGAAACCGTTAGAAAAGAAAACCAGTGGATGCAAGCATTTCTTAATGACTCGTCATTACCAAGTATACAATAGAATGAAACAATTAGGGAGCAGGGCGTATAGTCAGTTGTTGCTCCAAGAAAGGTCATTAAGTTCAAGAAAGTGTCAAGGTTAAAATCAACTATTTCTGAAAACATCAGGTTGACTTCAGTCGATTGATGGCGACCGCCACAACAAACCGCAAGAACCTTGAACTGGATTCTGAATACACAAACTGGGTCGATAACGTGACCAGTTGTCAGGACGCGTCTCACGGCTGCGGACGTTGGTTACTTGTGTGTTTCAACGAAAATGTCGTTCTTCTGTGATGCAGAGTTCTGCACCCATTTAGGTAAATGTTTCTTCACTCTGGAGACCAGGAACCTCTCGGTTCTACCTATGTAACTTGCCTTGCAGTAACATGCTAAATGTTAGATGCAATGTGAGATGGCACGGACGGGCTGGTCTCCTTTGATTAAAGGCACAGGCAGTTCCCAGAGCCGAGCTGCTACACAGGGTTCCGCTGTGTTAAGTGTTCGCCTAATCTAGTTCAATATTCTTTGGTTTGTTTGATGCAGGCTACATTCATCTTTCAAAGGCAGCTCTGTATAAAACTCTTTCTAGCTGTGGCCACCTGTTCGGAAGGCGTTTTTGGTTTACTAATGCCTTCTATCGGCTTTATCGGATACCCATTAGATTATAGCACCACCGTGACCAAGTCTCACTCCTTCGCAAGAATATCCTGTGTGTAGATTCGCCTTGCTCGTGTGAATAGTGCATTTGCTAGTGTGCGGTTGTGATGGACTGGTGTGGAACTACTAAGGTTCAGTTAATGATCGGACCACGTGGATTTCTTACAGAACCATCGTGCGGGCGATTTATGAGTATGTTTAGAAACGGCAAACAGTTATCAGCTCCAAATTCACATGTTACCCACAGGTCAGGGTGACAACTATTTAAGCGTTGCACTGGTTATCCATTGCCTGTTTGGAACGACTGAATACTAGTGTATCAAAATCTGTGATGATCCATGGATGTAAACGGACTCACGTAACTTGTCTTCCCAGCAGCACCTTGGCGGATGAATCTCTGATACCAACTCAGTTTGAAGCATCACCTTTGAACTTACAACTACACATGCAATGCTCACAAATGAACGCAATATTTGTGTGATCTCGCGTCTATAGGATCACGTAAGTCATATCTCATACATTGTAACATATACTGCAAACCACCGGCCACCAAACAAAAATGTTTCCAAAATCCATATGGTGATCAAAACAATCCGTTTGGGTTCGAAACTTTGTGGACTGTGAACTGACCAATCATTCCTAGAAATAGCTTGTAAACGGTTGGTAAAATAGTATTATTATTCAAGGCTTGCTGTGAATTTATGTCCTGTTAGCTAATCTGCCGCGCAGTGCCACATGTCGGGGTCATTCGCTTCCCACCGGCGCGGAAAGCAGATGAGAATGCACCGAATGATCCTGAGAAAAATATACTGCAGCAGGAGTTTACAAACAGTATACGCTGAAATCCACCGGCGCCACTGTTGTGCCTTCAAATTATGTTACTGACACGTAATTGGGCGGATTTGTCAAGTTGGATGCCTCGTTCACATCGATATGTCTGCCAAATTGCTCGTCAGGAAATGGTTAAAAGTTCATCACCTTAGGAAACAGCTGCTTATCAGCGTCTCCTTGCGAACGGTACAGAGGTATAGTAATCCGAATCACAAGTGTGACCGCAGAAACACACACGGACACCATTAACGTTTACTGCGAATACCTCCAGAAATGAGGGAACATATTAGTGACAGTGTGTATCGTTCTTCAAACAGCGAGACCATGAGAACCAAATCATCACTAGTCTGTTGATCAGTTGCATTTACACAATTCATTATAACCACACAACGACTATTCTTTTCTTCACGGAAATCGCTTCCAGAAACCCTCTCGTTATGTTACCGATACCAGTTTACCAGGTGTTGTTTGGCAGTACTGAGAAGCAGCGAACTAATTCACAATTGCATTATACGTTCGTGTGAACGTGGCACTGCTGAAATGTCTGGCCAGTTAGCTGTGAGCTCTGTATAATGTTTTACGTGATAATGAGTTTTTGGAAAACGTCAAACTTAGTTTACGGAAGGCTAATCTCGTTCTTCCAAATGTCTTTCTCTTTTTTGACGAAACAAACACTGTGCGTCATCTGACAACGTTTGAGACTTATCTTCAGGCATTTCTGAACTCTCCAATTGTAATCTGTCTCATCAGTGTATCGAGTCAGTTGCTTTGGTGTGCGATTGTTCACTTTTGGCCAAGCTATGACTAGTTCACAGTGATACGTGACTTCGGTTACTGTTTGCTTGTCTACTCGTACATACAGCTGGTTCACATTTCAAGTGGTAAAATGTTATTATTTTCTACAATTCTCTCTTTACAGTATAAAATGCTTTTTTGATGACCTTTCTGAAGTTGTTGGAGGATTTTAAGATCTCTCCGTTCATCCGATCGCTTCAGCCGACGTTATCAGATGCATTGACTACATGTAGCTTACCTGAAGCTGCTCGGACAGAGATAACACACGGTGTATCTATGTTTCTCGTTATCTGCTATCTTAGTAAATATTGAAATGGATTGATTTCGTTAAAATCGACAGTGCGGTTAGTCCAGTTATGTGTATTACCTGCATACTTTCATATCTTAGTATTTTCCATTGTGTCCACCCATAGATTTATGATATATTAGGTTATTCGTGCAGCATGTCTTATATAGTGTTCATTAGTTACCGGTGCACGTCGCCGTTTACTGATGACCTTCGCACTTAAAAGGTGGATAATGATTTCGTTTTCACAGTGCTTGGATAAGCTACATCAAGCCTATTAGGGATGGACGGTCGCATGCGCTTCGGAACGATTACAATTCCACTCCGAAGGAGATATCTGCATTGAAATCCTAATTCCTTCACTCTGGATTAGAAAGGCGCACACTTGTTAGGCCTCTGTTCTGTTCACCTTGCTTACGCTTACCAATCGACTAAAGGTAGCACGATGCTTTTGCCCGCTTCTCGTCCCGTTTCCGTCGTGTTAATGGAAGAATTGTCAAACATATGAATAAAATTCACAGGCTCTTTTGGGTTAAAATCTGTACTACTTGATTGTTAAAGACAACATACATAAGGTTTCAGCAACAACGTTGAATCACCATAACCATAGCATCAAATCTCTTGACGATTTTCGACGCTTGCTGTGCGGTAAACAGAATTGGGTAACATAGGTTTCGCAGAGGTGAATTCTGCTCACTTTCTGGTAACATCATAGCAATGAAGCTGGACATCGCAAACTTTTCCTCACATCAAGAATTTTTCCTCTCCGTATGGCAATTAAACAAGAAAATAAACAGTAAATCTTCAGATACGAATTTTCGTTTGATGGGATACTGGGAGATTTTGCAGTAGGCATAGTCTGGAAGAGCTTAGAGAAGTCGTGAGATAAAGCTGCTTGAAAGTAGGACCACTAACACTACAGGTTTATCATCAGCTGCTAGCCGATATGCAAATGGGACAACACGCTTTATTGCTATAGTACAAAGCCTAATTGACAAAAAGTGGTTGTAGTTTCGATTGCAAGCATTTAACGTTACATTGTAAAACAGGTACCTGAATGAGCCGAAACAAAAGACACAACGCTAGTCAACATGACTGCAGCCACGTGGTAGGTGAAGCAAGAATGCTAACAGAAAACACTCCCGTGCACAAGAGCAGTTATTCACTGGCCCAGTCAATTAACGACAGGGTCGAAAAATGACGATCACATGTCAGATAAGATACAACAGTGTGCTTCGGGTTTAGTAAATTTTAGACTACTGCACAGACTCTCTCATACATGATTGCATATTTAAAAGAGTTTAAACAGATCAATTATGGATTCTTGGAGTGACCCTGTCGGTATTCCCTTTGCAATCACGGGGATAGAGAATGACGAATGAGACCGGCAATCAATTTTAAGTTTATTTCTATGTTCGTATTGTGTAAAATTTTGCTCGTGTACTTTTTACCAAAAATGTCAAAATGGACTGCTGTAACAATTGTTTTCACATATTTCGGAAAATACTGTTTCCAAATTAGTTGAGGACTACGGTCTTCTTAATAAATAACTTAGCACGACACACTTAGACGACTGAGTTTCTGTTGCGTTAGTGTTGATAGCCAATGGTCCGGCCCGTCCGCTTCGAACGGACTGTCCGAAAGAGCCAAACGCTTGGCGGGAGGAGAATGACCATGCATTAAGTTGCTATAGAAATTTTACGTGAACACCATCGACCTTCATCCAGGTCGGCAGTTTGACTCATATAAAGAGTCCGCTTGAGTGGCTGGCACGCACAGTCAGCTTTTGTCAACACCCTGCAAATGCATTCAAGTGATCTGATGGTCAAATGAGGGGGCAGGTATTCGGTGTTTGCGCTCATAAGTAGGAGGTATCGAGGCATTGATATTTTAGCGCATTATTCAACTAAGCACAACACGATGAATGGCGGACGAAATGTATAGCAGCGAAATACTGTTTGATATATAAATGTATACATACAACAGGCATCTATTACTCACCAAACCCACCTCATCTCTCCACCATACAAAATGTTTGTGCGTTCCACTAGCAAGATTTCGAATTGTACTTAAAACTGTCCTGATACAAAATGTGACCACAATCTCACCTGTGTAAGAAATGGCAATGAACCTTTTTTGGTCAGCTCCAGATCACGTTCGATTTTCCATAGACTCGTCCAGTTCAATTGCCTGAGTTTTCTCAGATCAAGCAACATGATGCCACTGTTTATGCCAATCAGCTGAAAAATAATGAAGCTTGAATGTGCTATCGAGAAAAAGGGAGAATAGGTACATACTAGCAATTCATGTTGACTCATGAGTACCAAACACTGATATGTACACGACTGGTAGGGTAAGATATAAGCAAATGTGTAAACGAATGAGACAGTAAACAAGTGTATTAAGGTGATATGTCTATTGAAGTTCACTACTAACATGCGATTGCTTTTGTTTACCTGACGCTGACAATAAACAACTAACGGTGACCGCTTCAGTAATCATGAAGAATTATAGTTCACATGCACGCATTACCGTCCTGTAGAACAAATGACGATGCAGCCATAAGAAAAAACTATTTGGCGCTTGACAAAGTCGGAAAACTCTGTAACAAAAATATCAAGTTTTTTCATTAAGGCTACCATTTTTATCAACGTAACCCAGAGAAGCTGTACAAAATTATCCCAACAAACAATCAAAGTAGGCACGTGACTGACTCGTGTAACACATGGAGCACTCATCTATATGGACTGGCCACTGGTAGCAGCAGCAGCAGCAGCGTAGTCAACACGCCTAAGTTTTTTTATGGGTTCATTTGCTTCAGAAAGCAAAACCAGCAAACACATTGGTCATTTCGTTACGGGAACTGGAAATTCCCAGTTTCAGACTTGCACGATTGTTTTGTTTGTTATTCTCACATTAGAGTCTCCCACATGAAGTGTTGTTTGTTTAGGTATATTTTTTAAACAACCGTCGGTCGTTCACTACATAATCTAGCGTGAACCTGACTAATGAGCCGCGCAACTGATTATTTCCTTAATCATAATGAACGATTACTGATGTCACACGTATCATATTGATTGTGCTTTGCCTATGTTGATTACCAAACAGTAGCATGTATACACTACCTTGTAATAGGCCAACACGGAATCACCCAATTTAATTCAGCGTTTCCCGATCATAGGTGTGGTGTTACACACATACGAAAAACAATAACCTGACGACACGAAGTCAAACGATATTCGGCGGTCAACATATTACGTGTCAAAAGACATTCGGAAATGTCTAACTAGTTGCTCACGGGAAGTTGATTACTCTCTGTCTGGCATGCTTGTGGACACTGGGAATACATTTCGCATGCGACGCCAATTGCCTGATGAGAAAATATAAACGGAATGACAGAAGTAGCATAGTTTAGATGGGAGCACATTGGCGTTTGTGAGTAGGATTCCGGATGTGGTTGCTAACTGGCAGGTTACTACTCAGACTGGCTCTTTTCATTACTCAAAATGACATAAATCTTAGCCTTTATTTAATTGTACGCACAAAGTTTACAAAAGACCAAGTCACATTTATTTCACTGATTCGTCGAGCACACACGGGTAATGGTATTGCCTGCGTGAAGACCGTTAACGATGAATAGTGGGACCCTGTGACTTATAAAAACGAACGACCAGTCACCAGTAACGGCAGCTGTTTTATTCCCTTGGACTTAGAAACAAGCGTGTTTTTAGGGGGAAAAGCATTGGACTCTAGTACTGCCAACGAAAAAGCTCACATCTGGTGCATATCCCTGCCGGGGACAAGAAAGCAACCTTGGGTGCACTTTCACGAGACGATTGTGTTGGCTTTCGAGACCTCAGCCTCAAGTAAGACACGGTCGAGTAATTATATGCAAACTCTTAACCAGCTTCATGTGTGAGTTATACCTTGATTACTACCCTGCACAAAACACAGACTGTAACTTCTTTGCTGACCACATGGATGGACGTTTATGGAACTGTAAGGTCCGCCATCATTTACGAGTGATGTTCAGTTGGGATTCGTTGTTTAAAATGGTTGCATGCTGTTGGTTGTTGCGAGTGGTAATGGTTTTGACTGATCGGACTGGCGGTTCAGATAGTCCAGTGTTCTCGAAACGTTACACTCAAACTGCTGAAGTTCAGTTGTCAAACCAGGTTGGAGTTCAATTGCATCGGAGTTTAACTGTATTGATTTCACCGTGGAGATTGATTAACTGTGAAGATTATGCGCTTTTATACAAATATTTCTCCACAACAGATATCCACGAAATTTTGTCAGACAGGATCTGCCAAAGAAGAAAAGGGACTAAGAAACCATGAGCAAAACCAGCTGTTCTATAGTACATGAAAACCAGATCCTGAATTACAGCAAATTTTCCACGAACATTTGACACTAAACTGTCATAAAAAGCAACGGCAGCATTACGAAGATAGCTTCTAGCAACCAAAAGAGCAACCCATATCCATCGATAGCTAAAGTTGTCTACGAACTACAATCCAGTGACTGCGGACTGCATTAGGCCGGCCAAACCGGTCGAAGTGTTTACACCAGTACGCGAAAACGAACTGGTCGTCAAGAGGCACGATTGCCTTTCAGTAATATCTATTGACGAGATTCAAACTGGTTACGCCTTCACTCAGAATACCATTAAAATTTTTGTTTAGATTAACAGTGAAAATGCTTAATAACTCTATGAAGGTCGGTCCTATAATTAAATGCTTTGAGCTGGACAGAATTGGAGCCACTGTGAGACACACCTGAAGAGGTGTGAACGCGTTCATGTTCAGATGCCGGCACAACATACTGGAACAAACTGAACAAATCCGATGGATGATCAAAGCTGAGCAATGCAGAATTAATCGGCTGAAGGTTCAAGAACGAACAAATGACCGACCCATTCTGAAGAAGACCAAGCAGTCATTGTTCAGGTCATTGTTCAACAGCAGCAAGAAGTTACTAATCGGGCGTCAGGTCTAAAGTTGTAATATAACAACATCTAGTCGGAATTCAGATTTAATGATTATCTGATTTCCGTATAAAGGCACGTATGTTCATCGGAATTCACCAATCTTCACACTCAACTTTGCACACTCGAGTTCTTATACAGTGACGTTGCCACCTCGGTTGGTGAGAAATGTTTACGAATTAAACATCAAGCCCAGTGAACAATGGAATGCGTATATATCGGTCGTTCTTTGAACTGTCCACCCAACTCCCAAATTCCATATTCCAGTGCGCTTGCATATTTTCACAATTGATGAGTGTGCCTATCAATGGATTTGTAAATCAATGGATTTGTAACGGTATTTTATGTATGTGTATGACCACAGTGAAACTAATCTCACTAGACGACCAAACTTTACGGTCATGTCAACACTCAAGCTACCGTGAAGTGTGATCAGCTGCAAATAGTATGACGCTAAACAACAAGTTCGGCTGTACAAAACTCCATGACAAAAGGCCCCGTAGGCCATTTAGTTGGGTAAGTGAGGTTGAATGATAGTTAAAAGACTTGCTTGCGTCGGTTGAAACAGATCAAAATGGGTCCACAATTCCTCGATGTTATCGTTGAAGAGTACATCCGAATCTAGCACAATTATCTAGAAAAATGAAGCGATGGAATTGGCAGTTAAATAGCAAAGAATGTGTCCGGACTTGACTTGTCTAAATGACTAGCGTGTATTAAAATTTAACTGATTTATGCAAACACTATTGCGTATAAGCGTGAATGCCGTATATTAAAAACGTACAACTGCTGGTAAAGGTAGTGGATTTTGGAACGAGCTGAGTTCGTGGGCCTCAAGATGTGCCGTATAAGGATAGATTAAGTAGGTTTGCAATGTTCTGCCTGAAACGAAAGATACTTAGAGGAGATTTTATCAAAAGGTACGACGTGGGAGTCAGAATCTCAAAATTTTCTCAAGAACATTTTTTGGCGGTGGAGGGAGGATAGAGTTCGGAGAGGAAGTGGGGGGGGGGCGATTATGACACTTAGGTATCAGAAAGAGTTGGAAATTATTTTCGTTGTCCACAGACTGAAAAACCCATGGAATAGTCTGTCCACAAATGTGACGAACTGGCCAACACTAGATCTGTCTAAAGGAAAGTTGGATGGATGATGCGATACCATTTTTCTAGATTCAGCGTACGGCAACGCGATACAAAGAAATTCTTTCCTGCATACACCTTATTTGAGAACATCCCCACTGTTTGACGATTGATTTTTTCTTAACATTCAATTTTTTCCATGTACTTTCTCTGTTTTATTGGTTTCTAGGTTGCTGTTAACTTTGTGACATGCTATCCATTGTCATTTAGGGATATAGGATTGTTGAGGAAGATTGTCGCTTGATTTGCCAAATAAGTTAAATCCTTCTGAAGGGTTTAATTATCGTTCTTGATTAAACAAACTGGCGTATGTTTTATCTCATGGCAATCCTGTTTTTCGGATGCACTGTAGGCAAAGAAGTAGGCTTGAAAAGGCAGCAGAAGCCTGAAGATTTATAAATGATAATTACGATGTACTAGTTTGGTCTTACTCCGGATGACCGTTATAACATCCTGTCGGATCATTCCTTGCTACCAGCAAAACACAATTCAGGCCTCCATCTTCTTTGGTCCCAGGATGAGCTTGAATATGAATGTAAGCGTGACTACTGTCACCGCAACTGTTTTATAGTCATTGTTCCTAAACTGCGGACTCAGCACAGTGAAACCGTAAAAAATTTTTCTTCTGGGCTTTGCTGTAAATGCTGCAACTATCAGATAATTACCAAACTACTTGTGAACCATTCCTGTTGGAAAGAAAGAAGTTCTGTTGATGGACATTCAGAGATCATCGAACAAAGTGTTTATCTGGCGAACTGATTTATTTTACAGTGCAGTGAGACAATATTGCTTGGTCCCCATATGTTTTAGCTGTTCTTGTATGTGTAGGTACAAGTTTAATCATGTGGTCTGGTGCAACAACGGACCGAACTACTTAAACTTCACCGTTTCCCATTTTATAATGAAATGAATTCATTCGCTGATTGAGCAAGCTATTCAGTTCAGTGGTTGCGTGCACTTCTATCTAACTATTCTAGGCAATAACGTCAACTTCTTTGAACTGAAGTTGTTCTCGCAGATGCATCTTTTGTCTGCTAGAGTTTAAATGAACTGTTTTTTGCTAATTTTTTCTTCATCCAGTGTTATGTATCATCACAAAAATTCATGCACCCCATTATAACTTAGTAGGGTTTAGTAGAAAAAAGGTCATTTGAGTGCACGGTGCGAGATAGTAATATGGCAAACAGGCGTTTCTTCTTGCATATATCGTAACTTAAATCAGGTTATGCACTGGACAAAGTTGACAGATACCTTTGTTCGTGCAGATAACTTTGTTCTATCGATTGGATTGATTGGATGATCCGAATAGTACACATATTTTCACTGCACTGTTTGTGCTATGAACACGGATGTCTTAGTCCACCGTACGTAGAAACACAGAATTTTATGGTGCCACACAGGACTTTTTCATACCTCACCTATGTTTTTTCATAAGTGAAAGTACTACCAGATTTAGAAGAGAAAAGCAGGGACTGTAAGACGGCTGATCATATTTGTTTATTTGTTTCTACAAGTTAAGAACAGAGCCAAAATGGTGATGCTGACACGAGAGATCTTGTCGCTGAGTGTGTACACGAGACTGACCCCCGCACGCTATGTTTAATTCGTCTAGGTTCTTGCAAACAGAAGGGCACATCAGCGCATTATAACGGAAGCCAGTCAAGAGATCTATAGTAAGTCTACGTGTCTAAACTGATGACTTCAGGGACTTCCGTGGATGTTCGAAAAGAATAAGCGGAAAGAACAATAACTATAGAACGCCCAAATTTGCTCTGTGAGATCAACCAATCAGACATTGCTGGTACTCTTGCTTCGAGGCGTGTCGCACTCACAGTGGTGGCTACTGACTGATACTTACATTTCGAATGGTGGGGGTAGTTTAAAATCTGTTCATGACACGTACTGCTCCAACAGAAAAGTTTTAGGCAGCCACCGCAACCGACCAAGTCACATTCGACTTCATTTATTTTAAAGCACTGATCATATTTAACTCACATCTACCAGAGGCTCTTACCAGAACTGTTGACCGAGACTATTAACTTCGTGGACTCTAGAGGCTCAGGAAGTGTTGTGCACCACAACAACACAGTTTCCCAAACGTGATGTTCCCATGTAAGAACACTCATTTATGTTACATATTCATTCAGTTTGCACTCAGCCAATCTGCCTTCAATGCTTATATCAAAACGTTGGAAGATTCGTTAAGGTTTGGAGAATTGGGGATTCAGTTTCAGTTCAATAATAAGCTGTGTGTACAGAACGATCCTGTTTCAAAGGCTCAACTACAGGCTCACTGTTAAGTGAATTATGCATTTCTTTGTCACAACATCATTGGGTCTCATTTCTATAAAAGCTTTGAATGTGGAAAACGATCGAGACATTCAAGCCTTACAAGTCGAATTCAGTTGAGCGCATCGTAATACTGTGCTCACCATAAGGATGGAAGGGAACTTCAAGTTACCTGCTATGTGGTATAACATCACCGGGTAGGCTGATCTGTTTAAATTCCAGTCTGTTGATATAGGGCACGCAGCTTTCGTTACGAACACCGTCATAGCTTTATTCACCAACGTATGGAAGACATTTCTGTAACTTAGAATCTTAATCACAAGGAAATTGCAGTCCGAACAATTTACGATTTGAAGTACAGCAGTTCAGGGCACGTTTCGGCAAATTGATATTCCTTGGAAGCTCGAGAAAGAACTGTCAAATAGGACACAGAAATGCCTTTTACCCATTTTTCACTAAATGGTGTAAGTATTGAAATGAATATCAGGTGAGAGTTTTTAACTTGCATTGCCAATTATCATATCCTTCATTAGTATGCTAATACTCGCGTCACAGGTCACTAATAACTACTTAGGGTTTTCCTGTAGTTCTGTGGTTGTCAAGCGACAAGGTGGCCATCGGGGAGGATTTGTGATCGTTTATGTAGTGAGTTGAAGACACATGTTGAACGCGATGTGTTCCAACATGTCAAGTACAAGTAATCACGTTATATATAAAATGAAACATTTTTCAATACCACATGAGCACAGTCGAAGAAGGCTTCTGTAAACGCTATGTTTGCATTCAAAAGATCATTTGGTGTAGTCTGCACCTCTTTGTGGATTCAGGTAAGGATTTTCACCACCACAAGTTTTACGAGCAACGTTTTGACAAAAGGGCAATCCCGTGACTCGAACTCCTTACCACCAGACGTGACATCCACATCTTATCCACCAGTCCATCCTGATATTCCCAGCAGCTTGAGCTCATTCTGTCTTAACCAAATTCCCTCAGGACGTTCTTTTTATTGATAGGGTGAACCGAGATTTGTTTGTTACACAATACCCAATTCGGTTGATTGAGTTGATGTTTTTGAGGTGCTAATTGTTAATGTTTTATTTCCGTGAACAGATTCCTTTTGACAATACTTCGTAAATGTTTGTAATTAATAATGTGTTATGTACGGAACCACTTTGATCCGAGTATATCTTCAACATGCCGTCATGTCTTGTCCGAATCGGGGGAGTTTGCGGCTGCTCTGTTAGACTGTGTAGAGCTGTGGATCCTAACAGTTTCCTTTCCCCTATCAGTAAATCATTCTTAAACCGCCTGAAGTTCTAATTAGTATACAGATTTTGATACCATGAGCAAATGTCTCAGTCAGATGCATCCATCTGAGGCATTTACCACCTAACACTCTTCTACCCCAGTAGGTTGTTACTTGCCCCTATCTGTCGTAGTTGATGAATCGTGTGATTTCTGAGTTACCCGTATGGGTACTAAACTTGTTTGCACAATGACCCGGTGGTACAGTCAGGTAAAAGCCACCTGAAAGTTGATGTTTCTTGGGTCTGCGCGCGTCAGGCCAGCTTCCACACCCGTTTCTAGTTTTCTACTGATCCAAAAACCGCTTATTTTCCAATGATTATTTCGCTTTTTGTTAACACGCACCACCCTGGTTCCCTATTAATGCAATGACAAATTTGTCTAAATTCCGATAGTAATGACTAAGGAGTGTTATGTAAGGTGTATGCTGGAGTTACGTAGACTAAGTGGTAAACGAATGGGTGCGTGTGGACAAAATCTAGAGGTTTGTATATCTAACAATCTTGGGTTGGTATGTGACGCCTGAATATTTAAATTTCGAACCAATGTACGAAGAATCGATATAAGCATTGAAGTGGGATTATATGAGCACGGTAGGAAGGTGAGAAAAAAATCCAAAAATGAAGGGATGAGGCACTGAGATAGAATACATACTCATTGATTGGTCTATCTGCAATGAATTACTAAGACAGTACTGGGTTCACCATCGTCTGCTTCTGGACATATAAAAGTGATTTTTAACGCATATGTTTAGGGCCTCAGAATAGGTCGAACCGCATTTGCTAATAGCCTGGCAAACAACACGGAAGGTCTTCGAGAGATCTACTGTATGATTAAATTCAAGCATTTGTTTTGTCCTGGTAGTCTTGGCTGTCCCATTTTCGTATTGAGGGGCCATTTCTGGGTGCGCTCCCAGATTCGAACGCATAATGCCCCCATTGTTCTAACAACACAGTACAAACACCTTACATAACAATTTTTGCTATGTTAAAATCTATAAGGGGTCAGGACTGTTTTGTCTTAGCGACTCATTTATTGGTTTGATTCCTTCAATACTTTTCATACTCCTGACTGAACTGGTTACACTCCTGTGCATTATTCTTTACACCAATTCTACCGATTTGTGTTTTCTACGAAAAATAAAAATTATTGCCGGTTACTTCTATCTTGTCGTTGTCTTTATTGTGCACAGTACTGTACTAGATCAGTGTTAATTGACGTCCTTGGACCAGGTGAGTTATAAACGTTACTTTAACTTATTTGACCTGGATTCTGTTTTCCATTGAAATCAATCGGTTGCGTGTACTCGGCAATGAGATACGACTGATTGACCATTCGTCATCACGCGTTTTTAGAAGATACACTATCAGCATAGTATATATTTATAAACAGCTTGAATCACAACATATTTCCCTTCATGATTACGAAAGACTGTCATACCGTCTACAAACCTTTGAACTAAGAAATGCTCTGTGTAAACAGTTAACTGAGTTCTTCCCAAATGGCCAAGTAAACACTCATATTTGTCTGAAAGTAAATATTCTAACTGTCTTTAAACAGTTACCGCACATTTTCTGAAACTGACTACGCTAAAATCTGAGGTGGTTGACAGATTGAACGCAGTAACGCGTACAAGCAATTTGATCAAACCAGTGTCAAGGTGTTCGCTGTGACGGCCTTCAACCTTTTGGAAAACTTGTCTGGTCATCGGACTACCGAATTCGACACAATGTAAAAACTGGATCGAAGAAGTGAGTACGAATGGATAGCCTATTATTTCGAACAAACACAGTTGAGGGTAATGTGGTAAGACCGGCTGAATAACGCTTTCGTTTATGACTGCAGGCGAAGAATTGCTGAAGTTTACTGTGAGCGGTTCAAACAGAAAGGCGCCACACTTCTATACTCATGCAGCCCAATAGAGGTTCGCTGGCCAGTTGGATTTGGGGAATTTACAAGTAATAAGACAAATCTACTTCATATTGGTGTGTATTGTTTGGTGGCACAAATATGAACAATTCACGTGTACTACTGTACCTTACACACTAGGCACCTATGGAGTGTACTATCGAACATTAGAAAACATGTTTACAGTCAGCGAATGTCATGTGGTTCTAGATGTGCCCTCTACAAACTAGATGTATGAAAAACTTTATTACTGGTGGATAGTAGGGGATTTTGGTTTTCGTATAAATTGAACATCACCCACAATTGATCGCAGCTGTCGTATTCCCACAGAATTCCCGGCTTGCCCCTTTCGAAAAAGAGCACCAGACTCGAGTTTCATCCCCATTAAGGTTCGTCAATAATGGACACCCCTTTCATGCCCGGGACTGTAACTTCGGCCACGCTTTCATAAGGCAATCGTGTTACCCACCTTGTCACTAACTTCACATTAGGCGCGACTTAGTCGTCATATGTGAGCGCTCAACTACATTCGCTTGTGAGTATTACTGTGATTACCCAGTTGTCTGGTTGCCCGGCCATCAGAACACTGCTCACAAACGAATGCGGTTGAGAATTCACATATGATGATTCGTTCGTGCCTAACGTGATTTTAATGAGGCGATGGATAACACGATTGTCTCTTGAAAGCGTGGCCGGTGTTCCAACCCAGGCCGTGGATAGGATATGCACTAATGATTAAGTCTCACAGGAGTCGAGTCTAGTGCTTCTCGAAATGGGCGGACTGGAAATTCTGTAGTAATGCGACAGATGCGATCAATAACACTATTACAAACGAAGCCCTTTTCACAGATGCTAGCAGCTCTTTAATTCAAGTAGGGCTTGTAGCCAGTTCCTCTTCTGGAGGAAAGAATAATAGTTAATTTTAACTTCTAAGAAGGCTTATCACTATTGCATACTGTGGTCAGGATCCGAACTCGAAGGCTGGCATGATTTCTGATCGACCGAACGTCACGTCAGACCAAAGTGTTACATCAAAATATATTTAGCTACACTTACTTAGGAGTAGTGCTCGGACTGTTCTATCATGTCATCCAGACTGATGAGACCGTTATTTTACATGGACCGCACCCCTTTCACTCAGTTCCGCCTTCCCTTCAATATGTGTCGTTCAGCTGACGGAGTAAGGGTGAACGTGGGATCGTAACAGATCAGGTGAAACTGTGTCCTTTCAAAGTCATATAGATGATATTTTTGTTTTGTTGACCCCCAACGATGACCTAATCCCTGATGGTATAGAGTTTATTCAACAAAACTAATCTTTTCAAACCACTTCACTCGGAAACAGAAGTTGATATCACACCGTATTTCTCACACCTACGGACGTCAAATAGACGTAGCATTCTGATCACCTTAAGTCAGTATGTTTTCAACAACGAATTATTTTTAACGAGCATGTTGTTGGTTCAATCTTTCAGCCGGACTTTACTGTCATAACAGATCAGGGTGGAAGATAACCGTTAGTTACGAGCCAGAATGGAATTACCTTGGAAATTCTGCATCAGGAATCACGATAGCACTTAAACCATGCTATCTAGCTATTTCACTTATTCGGTCACAATTCACAGACGATATGGTAACAAAGCAGTTGCTTCGCCTGACTGAATATCACATCCAGAATACCTAACCAAATTGAGGTGGATTTTCTCTTGAAAGAAAGTTAATTTGAAAGACAATCCAGATTTATATGCTGGGTCCGACAGTCGGTAAGGATACTAACAACTCAAACTTTAGAGCCATTCTATGTGGACCATATTTACAGAACGCGTGTTGTCCGTTGCGTCCTTGTAGAACAAATCAGTTTCCATGCAGTACATTAGCAAG
Source organism: Paragonimus westermani (assembly GCA_008508345.1). NCBI lineage: Eukaryota > Metazoa > Platyhelminthes > Trematoda > Plagiorchiida > Troglotrematidae > Paragonimus > Paragonimus westermani. Next base: position 50,421 of record QNGE01003466.1, on the reverse strand, counting down.
AACTCTTCCGGGTTGATTCCAGAAAGTAGCTTATGTATAAGCTAAATCACCAGAAACGTACCACATGAGAATGCTAACGCTACTACCAACTTATTCATTTTTGATAACCCCCTCACTTACGTTACCATCTATTTAGGAAGTAACCAATACTTTCTAGTCAATATTTCTCCTTCCAATCGGTTACCAAGTGTTGGTCTTCGACGGGTAGATTGAACTGATCCATGGGACTGTGTTGAGTCGAAGGAATTGGTACTTGGAAGAAGGTACAGAATCCTGCAAAGGTTTTTCAGTGAATTGATACACAGGAGTAAGCAATCTGAACAATGAAAATTGGTTCATTTACATTCAGTGATGAAATAATGGGACAATGTAGTCGATTTACAGAATTAGACTGACATACCTTGGCCACTGCTTCAGGTAAAACAAATGGAGCTGCTAACTTCAGCATGGCTGATATGCCAGCGTAATGATTCGTTGTCGCGTTGCCAATGTGATCCTGTCAAAAGCGGGGGTCGATGATACATGAACACGATAATTATTAGGGTACCTAGATACACTCGAGCTGTTGACTTTGCAAAACCTTCGACTCGTTTAGTTCTTGCTAGTTGTAGCATAATAAAAACAAATCCTCAGTAATGCTTTATTAACCGGGTAACTAAACACATCAGTCTGACTAGCAGATTCATTATCTACTACAACAAACAGGTTGCCAGTTTACCGCGTATGGATGAAACCAGACAACGGAATAAATGAAATTTCAAATCTCAGAATCTGGCAATCAGTTGCAGCAACTTATCTTCATTGGAAACACCATCTGTGAGTTGTTATCTGTGATGTTCGAACGTAAGTTTATCAGAGTCTTCATTTGAATTCACATAGGACAGTATGAAAGTGGACCGACATAACGTTGACTGGCAGAGGTTTCGAATGTGTATAAAATGAATTGCAATCTGTGAAGTCATGGTTTTCAAAAACAATGAGTAACGGGGAATATACTTTGCAATAAAGTCTATCTTCGCAGCCATAGAGTTATAAAATGGAAATCACAGAATGAACAACATATATGCGACGTGTTATTCTGGATGAAACTGCATCAAGTGAGACCGCAGCGTCCACTAAGAATGCATACAAGTGAACAGATATGCGAATGGTGTTCAGAAGCATCTTAGATGATTGCGTATTGTGTTCAATGTGCGAACTTCAGAGCGTTGCGCACGTGAGCGGGTTGGCCGTTCTTTCCAGTTTCTTATGAACTATCACGTTATACTGCTGAAAGTCGTTTCCTTATGAATGCACTCAAAAACGATCATAGCCTGTGATGGATGGATCATGTTGGCATTCTGCGTGTGTATGAACGAGCGCCTATCTAGTGTAAGTGCTGATAAATCGGGTTTTCGAATAGCCATTTCTTACCAGACCTGGACGGTATGAGCATAAGTGTTTGAGCGCCAGTTTGAAGCAATGTGAACTGGAGGTATTGAAGTCGACTGCAAATATTATGATGTTTCAAAAACGTGACAAACAGCTGGCAGCTAAAATGAAGCTTGATAACTTATTTGTACAAATGGGTGAATTGATTCCATCACTTGACATCTAGTCAGAACACTTAGAAGCACTTTTTTTCGACTCCTTGCTATAAATATCATATGCGCTCAAGTAAAACCATACCTGCTTATTAAACACGACACTGTGAGACGTCCACAGCTATAAGGACGACTGTTAATCGTTTTGTCACTCGGAGTGACGAAGAAGCAGGGGTGGTATTATTAAAGAGTGGGAATATTTGGGGCCGCAATTCAAAGGTTCAGAAACTGTTTTAAAAAGAAGATGAAATCATGTCCATCTAAAATACACTGACTTGGACTTCGAAGCCCACAATAAATCGTAAAACCACTTCAGAAGCTCTACTTAATAGATTGGGATCAGCCGAGTCTTATGTGCCAAGAAATTGTGGATTACTAATGGTACATGAACCCGAAATAACAGTCCGCCCAATTTTGAGCGTGAGGGCTTGACAAATTACCCGCAGCACTATAAGATATCCGCACCAAATGTAGTACGAATGAAATTGAATAGTTTGGGCGTCGTGTTTAACATGTTATTGATAAACAGATTGGGAATAACACAACGTTCCGAGCAAGTTGTAATACTCTACGTTTCAACCACCTCGGGTGGCCTTCCTCAGGTGGCCTCCTGAGGAAAGCCACCCGAGGTGGTTGAAACGTAGAGTATTACAACTTTCTCGAAACGTTGTGTTATTCCCAATCTGTTTATCTACCCGCAGCACTCATTCAAAAGTGTACATACATAGCACACGTGCACCCAGAACAGTCATTCTGACTGCCATTTAAACTGTTCATTTTGCTCAAACGAAAGTTTTGTGCATCCGGTTTGCTCGACCCTGAATATTTGTTGGTTTGATTGTCAAGTTGGATGCAAGCGGCCTGAGGTTGCTTCTTACTGAATTATAATCGCGTTTAACACATGTTCCATGGCAAAAGACATTCCAGTACATTTCTGGTGTAGGGAATGAATCGTAAGTACCAGCTGGACTTCCCTTCGAACATCATAGAGAGGAATTACAAAGTTAAACACTGGATTTTCAATTCACATGTAAAGGGGCAGTATTAAAAAATGCCAATGTTGTACTCGAGGAATCTATTCTCACCAAATTCTAGCAGACTTATCCTGGTTGTGCTTGGAAATATCACACCAAAACACAGATGAAGTATTCTTTTCATTCAGAGATGCTGAAGTGGAACAGTCAGTTCCACCATTTAACTTCGCCCATAAAGTGACCACTTTCACCTGCAAACTAGGACGCGAAGGTTATCATACGTTTCTAATCATCCTAATAACAAGAAGTCGAAACAGCACTTTGCTAGGTCAACTTCTTTCGAAAAACAGGGGGTTAGCCAGTAAACCCACTTTAACAGTTATGTTTTCACGAAGTAAGCAAAATTTAAGTGGCACGTTCACTTACAGAGCAGAAAAAAGCAGCGTGCGCCAGAGGCGGCATTCACTGAAGACATCTTGGGAAGCAACAGATACCACGAAATGTTTCTGATTGTGCATGAAGTAGAAAGCAACAGACTTTTCACTTCATATGGTGTAGGCTGCTGATATTTGATTTTATGGCGTCAGTACTTGCTGCATCGCTTCAAAGAACTATCACTTACTATGAAAGCCGATCATTAATCTTGAACACGATGCAATATTACATGACTTGTAGACGTTTTATTTAACCAATGTAGAAGACAGTTGTATGCAATCGCCTCTTCTTCTGGTTGTGTTCTGTTTTCCTATACAGAGTTCATATGGAACATTTCCATAATCCACTGTTCTCACCTTGAATGCTCACTAACATTAATAGTAACACTTCATTCAATTTAACGAGGAATATCGATCACCAACAAATCACGACTATCAACATAACAATCAAACATTGATATCGGGCTAATAAGCGAAACGAAGATTTGCTTTTCTTGTTTTATATAACCACAGCTTTCTGCAGGAGTTCCGAGATTAGCGTGCTACAACAGTACAAATTCTGTTTGCGGCAAGTGAGCTATCAGCAAAATTACACAGGTTGCATTCCAATGTGCATTCCATCTTTGCCAACCAGATTAATAATTGCAAAATATTTGAACTAGAGAAATCGTAATGGATCTCCAGTAACCTTTGGGTGTGACCATCACACAGTTGATTACAGTCTATTTTTGTGAGCGTTACTGCTCACAATCAAGCAACAGATTACTCAATTATTACCGTCAGGAATGTGTAGGTTGAGTTCGGACGCCACACCAAGAGTATAAACTAAGACCCGTAAATTCAATCATACTGATTATATCACGTTGCTCATGCAATCATCAATTATCCACCAGCTCCTGCAATAGAACGATAAAATTTACTTGCAAATGAACTACCACACCCCCAAACAGCTGCAGTGCCAATTGGTTTCTCTTAACTCTTACACATGAAGGTGGCAGAGCAAGAGTGAATCTTTTTCACATTGTTTCATTAACACAAGATTGCCGTAGACATAAAAATGCTTTTGTATCAGAAGTGAGGTGTTCAATATAGATCACACTTCCGAATGCTCATAAGCTATTAGGGAAAAACTTATATTTATGAGCGTGGGTGCTTGCTGAATATTCGACTTCTTGATTTTTCAACACGGCTACATAAAACAACGGTGCACATGCTTCTGTTCGCAGCTGACAGTACACTACTCCCAAACATTGAAGGTTGACCACAGCAATTGGCCACGGACTTCGCGCAGCGGCGTCCACGTTTGGAGATGATCCTGACATGAGTGGAACATTTTCTTTCATTCAGCCTTTTTTGGGCAAAGGTGCTGTTCCTGAACGCATGCCCGAAATTCGCATCTCTGGGGACATTTTTGTCAGGTGTGCAGACGTTTGCAAATTAATTGGCAATTTTTCCACAGATCTGTCCGTCAACCGCGAGTTACCAACTCGCATGGGAAAGATTATTGCTACTTTCGAACGTCGTGAAAGACTTGTCTGGAAGATCCACAGCCTGAAGATGGGCACTGTGTCTAACGCTAAGTGGTGTTGTGTATAGTGCTGTACGGCAGTAAAAGTTGGGCACTGTATCAGTGGAACCCGCAGTTTCTGAGCTATTTCCACTTGTAGTGTCCAAGACGTATCTTGACTGTGCGGCGATCGGACGTGGTTCCAAACACTGAGTTACTGCGACGAACATACGTTGGCGAGATGGAATTCATGCTAATGCTCAAACAGATTAGTTGACTCGGTCACGTCTGTCGGATGGACGATAACCGTATTCCAAAACAGCTGCCATACAGGCATGTGAAATCAGGTAAGCGAAATCCTTGTGGCCAAAAGCAGTGACACCAGGGTGTTGTCCAGGTAAATCTTTTGCGTTGTAACATTGATTTTAGATGTTGAGAAGCCCTGGTATTGAACCGGACGGTCTGGCAAAATATGACGGATTTCCGCAAGTTCAGTGGGCAGCTATCGCGTGGCCGAGAACAGAAGCGCGTGGTACGCAACGGACCCATCTGGGTCATAAATCGTGGTGAAATCTCTTTGCGGCGAGGCATTGTTTGCGGCCGCGAATGCGCTGACCGTTTGGGGTTATTAGACCACCAACGTACTCTTAATGGAATGTCGATCAACAGACACCGAGTAGGTTAAGGTCAAGTATGTTTTATCAGTTGTATCCTTTTTTCTTGTTCGTATCCGTAAATGACCACCGTCGTTTGGCAACTCACTCAAATAATCGAAGCAAACGACAAAGTATTCAACGGACCTATCAACCTACAACACTCGTTCGTCACCCATTTTGTTTATCCTATGAGAGAAAACAACTGTCTTTTGTTAGCCCATGACTACCAAGGTTACTAGTGTCACTCGACGGCAATTGACGAACGCACATGGCACACATGCCTGTTGAATTAAATGAACTGATCACTTCTGCACCCGTGGTTTGTGTTATGAACTAAAGCTGACAAAGACTACATACAGCTTCCTCGATCATCCGGATCCACAAAAGCTTTGATAATTTTCTTCGAGGCGGCTGACCGCAAAGTATTATCTAAACACAAAATCGGTAACTGTTTGGTCTTAAGTAAGTTGTTTAAATACGTCACATCATGAACGAGTCAGGCTTAATAAAGAATTATTACGTGGATGAAATTATGCAGGCTTTCAGTCATCCTATGAAATCTACTATTCATTTCCGTGAACTTGGCAAACGGTCAAGCCAATCAACACGTTCTATAGTAAGCGTTATGCTTATTGCGTCTGAAGACGGAATGTTATATAGCGCCAGGAATGTCGCTATTGTAGGAATGTCGAAAATCTCCAGGTTAATTTGAGTCAAACCACACCCTTCACTATCTTACTGAACATGGATACCAAAACTTGAGAGTGTACTTCATACACCCTGAGCAGTTCACGAACTTTCCACTTGCAGCGTTGTGTTATATTACAGAAACTATCAAAAAACGTTGCCAAACCTGTTGTTGCCGGTCCACAGTCGACAGTATAGAAACATTTAAACGATGAAGGAAAGCTATAAGCGACAAGTTTCAAGTGTGCAAATATCACAAGACGGAATAACGCGCAATTATCCTCGGTTTTTGAGCTTGTGAACATTCACAAAGATGTAGAACATTTCCGAGTACTTTCGATTACTCCATTTCTAACTAGCAGCTCAAGCTTAACTTAATTTGGGCAATGTCTAGCTGCCCAATGAATATGTCAAGTTGCATGACGGTGTCTCTATTCAACTCCAGTTGGGATCAATATTCAAGCATTTGATAGTAACTCAGGCACTACTTCGTATTAGTTACAAACTACCAAACGAGCTGAATTAATATGGGGAATCAAAAGTGGCAAGCTTACAAAATAGTTCTCATATCTGTACATTTCCAGTTTGACCTGATTCAGATCCCAATCTTCGAAAATCTCGACGACCAGTTCCCACGTAGGTTTACTCACAACCCAGTGTAGCACAATTGGCCTTTGAGGTGGGATATCTATTTTCATACACACGACGCCATTGGGCTTGGTAAATTCCAAAGAACATTCGTTTTCGCTTGCATCTAAACGACCTTGGAAGTACAGCATGCTTTTCAGCATAGTCACAGCCTGATTCAGTGACTGTGTTCCGTTGATTACAGTGAATAAGTGAATTGGTTCCAAGTGAAGAACAGCCGATGGTTTTTGTGATAACTGCATATCAATGACCTGTTAGTAACGGGAGTATAGAAAGGTCGTTTAACTGAATGATAGTATATTTGCAGGACTTTGTGAGAGCGGATTACAGAAGTTGCTCAAATCAACGTAAGAATGTGTGATATGTTAAAGCATTACAATCGTCATATGTAGGTTTTTGTATATTGGTTATTTCACCCAGTAAATTCACCTATCAATTTATTTCATTCATTTGTTTAACCATCACACGGTTGATTTTTCTTGCGTCTAGTGCCTACCAGTAAAACGGGTTGCAAACTTCATAAGTGATACAATTCTCAGACAGACGTATCAGAGCTTCACGTGGTTGATCCGTCCCGACTGTGACATATTGATTTACTTTTAATTAGTTTAGTGCGGAGTCGTGACAAGACAATTTGCTGCCTAAACCTTTCTTATATGACTGTACACCTGGCATCAGCAAGATCACACAAACGCCGTTCGGATAGTGTGTGATGTTACGGACATAGCCCAGTGTAAGTGAATTTTAACAGTTACAAAGCAAAAACACATTACAAGACCGTTCACGCTTGATGTTGTCGTGACTCACTTTCATTCGACAAATTTAAGAATTCGAAAGAAAAATGTGTGGAACAAACACTGAACTAAGAAACGTATCAAGTAAAATCTTCATAAGTTCGCTTGTTCTTTGTTTGTCTTGAGTTTTATGTATTGTGGCCAAACAGTTGCATTGGCCAACATGCAACCATATTTTGTTTCTTGCAGAAAGTTGTTTGAGAAATAAAATGAAAGGTGGAAATTGCCATCTCACCCATTAGAGTATTACACTTCATGGTAAACAGAATGCAAGAGAATGGTGGACATATTGTTAACTAACCGTTATGGATTTTGGTCCTGAATGTCGTCATCAAAATGGTATTACAAGCCGCCCCTAAACGGGTTTACCCTTTACGATTGGTTATTTCTAGTTTTCTCCACCTATGAATTAACGGATTAGAGTACGCGTGTAGTTTTAGGTACGTACAGAGATTTGGCATTTGAAAAACAGTTAGCATAATATGTTGTTTGCTTACGGTATTTGTTACTGGGTTCATACGGCTTGCTACCGGGGACTGATCAATGAGGCTGGCTCAACGATTGTGAACTGTGAGCCATTATTGAAGTGATAAAAGATGGTGGTATTCTAATCTTGATGTCTTTAATCAGTATACATTTTACTGAAACGTGATCCTGTGTGCTTGCTGATTGTCAATGGTAGGCTCATGTACAAGTGTTTATCTCGGTTGCTATTGTACATTCCACTTGAATCTCGTTCCATGAATGTTCCGAAAAGTGACCAGTAGGCTAAGTAACTCTCCTGTGGGCAATGAAAAAATGCACTCAAATGCAAAATGATAAGTATCTCATTCCGATTTATATATATTTTTTATTGGTCTCAACGTATTATAATGAAAATCGCCTCACAAACAACTGGAATCGAAAATGCTGACTACTGCTGGAGTGACATAGAGAGAAATACTAAATGTCAGAAGAATCGACGACAAACAAATAATTTTCCCGCCTTATAGCTTTGCACCACATGGTCTTTGTTCTGTGGACTGTTGTTTCACTTCACACTTAATTTCGATTAGAGCTTACTAAATCACCGCGTTGCACAACTAGAAAGTGCGATTATGTACAAAACCACCAAATCTTCACTTCAACTTGTGTGGCTTCTTACGAACTGTAACACATTCTAATCACTTCAGCAGGTTTATTGATGAAATAACGTACACAACTGTACATCGGTTAGCAAACCTGTAAGTGTTGTCGCATATCCAGTTTTCTGAACTAGAGAACATTGGTTTCAAACATTTTACTTGAAGATGTTAACTACTATGAAGTATGCGTTCTTCATTAATCGCCCATTAACTGCTATCCCCGTATTTTGTTGCTTACTCATAGATTTTTCTGCTCCTTTTGGCTGGGGTTAATCACAACTGTTAATGCTTTCTGCGTCATTGGTCGTCTGTACTAATTAACCCTTCTAGGTGCTCACGAACCTGATTCATCTATCGCAATCTTCTTGACTCCCAGTTAAAACAGTTGCTAAAGGTTTATGCAGCTTAATTACGAAATGAATACGGCTTGTGGAATCCAGATAAGAATTTCGAGTGTTCGAGCCAAAATAATTCACCGCTGATCAATTTGTATGGTTTTCATGTTTGCTGTAAGAAATTTCTGCCTAAAGTACGCAATTTCACAAACTGCTTCAGCTTTTTGCCAGTGCTGTGAAATGTGGCTCAGTTGCAACCAGAACTTTATCAGATAACTGACATTCATCATCATCATAGACAGCAATACATCAGCGGTTCACACCAATGCTTAACTGCCACACAACCACGAAGGAAAAGCAATCCCTATATATATATAGGATAGAAGGATAGAAGGAAAAAAGAAGGGGACGGGAAGGGACCTAACTACTGAAAAAGACTACGTCCCTATTCAGACATTCAGCATCAAGGTGCCTACACCTTGCCGATAATTCCACCGGACTCAATCGTTCAAGTTCTACGTCAGTGTGACTCAAACCAGGGACAAGCAGATTTTCATCGTTTCTTCCTATTAGGTTTAACAGAATTCTGGCTCCATGTTTGATTAGGTTGTGAAGTAGATCAACAGTGTCGGTGTGAAAATATTGTACGTCCGATTGACTGTCCCAAATCGGATTCTTGCTTACCTCAGACGAGTATAGTGGAACGTTTAGGCTGACTTTTGTACACAGTTGACAAATGATGTTGGGTTTCGCTGAACTACATTATGGAAGAACACCGGAAGTACGACCTCTCATCTGTAACTTGTCTCTGAGTCAGGTTGACCTCAGCTTACCACGAAAGAAAATTAACGGTCGTTACTTCATGCGGAGCGGTCGCATCTTACTAGCTGAGCTAAACAATCTATTCGATCGCGACTGCCCTAGAGTTGATCCTGTACGTGTATTCAGACGGTGAAGTTCAAATGCAAGAATCCAAGGCTGTGTTCATGTGCTGCTTGACAAATATTCAGAAGACTCAATTCGTGTGTTAGTTTCCGCACTAGCACTTGGCACACTATCAACAGGTGCACGTGTTACTGCGTTGCAAAGAAGTAGATAGCGGGAGACCTTAATCTCCATGAGATTGGGAATTTGTTTCCAGATCTTCCTTAGACTACCCTGCTAAGCTTTTGGGATAACAGAGTGACGATAAACCGACCGTGGAGGATATACGTACTTGGTATTGCTCCGGCAAACTGCCCGAAACAATCAGCGGACTTTGTTCCTGTAAAACACAGGGTGTTACTGAATGGTTAAGGTGGACGTGAAATCATTTTGGCCTGTGTTGACTCCAAACGTAACCGGATGTAGAGAATGTGACTGCTTCTCAGAACAAAAGGTTGAACGGCGAATTAAAAGTATGTGAGGTACTGTGAAATGAGAAAGGGGAAGCATCACTATGTATTTGATCAAACTTGTTGGGAAAGCCGTCAGTTCTAGTGTTGTTTAGGTTCGGTTCTAATCACACTACATGTGCATATGTGTATTTTTGGTCATTTCAGAGAAAAGTACTTGGTGTTATGATTGCCAAATATATCTTACTGCACCCTGTTTTACGTGTGTTATTAAAGTACATTTGTGTTCAACGCATCGATTCTTTTGGTCATAAAGTAACCAATGTTTTACTATGAGGCGACAGACTTCAACACATGCCTTTGCAAACAGCTGTCGATTTTACCAGTAAACTAAGCAGTCTTGTGAAAATCACTGCGTTGGTGCAACGAAAGACGGCGCTTGTCGGGAGTCCGTCACTGCACCTATGATGATGATGCACTTAGAACAAAAAACACTTGCTCTAGGGAGTTGAGCATTGTCATAATATGCTTTTAACTTTTCTCAGGTCCACGTTGCAGTTGCATCAAGGTTGAATAGCAGTTTGAAGCCGTTTATTTCGTGTCAAATTTGTGGCGATACCTGAGAAATTTTTGATTCATCGATAGGTACTTTAGGACGAACTGCAGTGAGAAATTCATGCTTGATATGTTCGATTCATTAGGAGCGACGAAATTAACGCGTCGCACGTGATAGACTTTTGGTTGAGCAATCCGAATAGTTATTTCGTCTCGATTGCAATGATACTCGAAGATCTGCATCAGTTATCCTAGTACACAACGAACACCACTCGCTTGAATTAATTCGAATTGATAGTGCATTTTTGGTGTACGCGTCTCGTCTCCTTGGTGCTTCTGTTTTTCGCTTATATTAGGGTTGCCCACGGTGAGCTGTTCAGCGGCTGTGCTTTGAACTGATTATTTTTGTTCATAAATTGTATAGGGCCAGTCCGGGACGGGACGAAAACGATGATCTATTGATTCGGACGCTGTTAGAATCTAGCCCGTGCCACTATTGCACTATTTCGTGGAGGCTTAGAACGGACAATAAAATACCTTTTGATTCATGTAATCAACTGACTTCAAAATAGTATTTTTCTATAAGCGAATTTGTTCTCCGAGTAGTATGTATATCCTAAATTAAAGTTGCAGTGTCTACATTACTTAATATAGAGACTTCAGTTTTACAGGGTAATCATGTTAACCATTGTTCTGTTACCCCAACAGTTAGCACAGTCGGATCATTCCATGCAAAATTTCGTTCAGATTCGCTTGTAATGATCACATTTCCCAACGGTTTTGGGAGAATGCACAACAGGTGCTTTACTAACTACTGTCGCTAACTGAAAGAGTGTATTATTATTAAATTCGAATTGCATCCTCAACGAGCTTACTCATGATGATATTGATTATTGATCGCACAGGATGGAATTCACTTCTCAAATGTAACGAAGGTAGTACCGGCGAGCTTTGACTAGAGTGATGATCAGTTCTATTGCCTTGGCCTGGAAAATGCTAGTAAAAATGTCTGTGCGAATACAACAGGTGCTACCAGTTTTTGGTGATGTTCAACTCTTATCAACCAACCTCCATTTCAGTATTTTTCAATATGTTGCAATGAGCTAAAATCACAGTCTTGAAAACTACCTCAGTTAACCTAAGTAACAATATGGCGCCCTATATCCACCTCTTTCTTTCCGTCACTAACCTCGAAAGGCATCTTTTTTCTCATGCACTTCGACGGTGGCACTTCCAGGTTTGTACATTTTCGTGTCAAACACACTGAACTACAAGGTTTCATAATCGTGCCCTCGTGTTTCGTCAACGAGAGAAAGTCACAGCAGTGATCACGACAGAACTATATGATTTTCGCATGCCGGAATACGGTCCATGTACTTATATGAATTTCACGGAACCTACCATCTTACAAAGACTTGGGTCAGTCCATGGGTCAACATACGTCTGGAAGTGAGCAAGCGAAGTGTGGGTCGATTAATCGTGGATACACAAGACTTATTCCATCACCAGTTAAAAGAACTCTACTCTGGATGGACACAAAAGGGCTATCTTGGAGAAACCCCCCCAAAAATGACAGGTGCTTGGTAAACGAACCATTGACTAACAATCGGTTGTAAGTAATTTACTGTTACGATGGTGAGCAACACTGTCCAGTATTATGCCACCACAAAGGGTGATTAATTCGCCACAATTTCCCGCACCGGAAGCGTGAGGAACCTGAACTTTCAGTAAACCAATGTCCCAATGAACACGGACTACGCGAGGCTGAGCTGGTTCTCCATTCCTGAATCATGTGTTCAATGGAAGAGCCTGTATTCATGAATGACATCGTGCTGAGTCCGTCTGAAGTTGTATTTATGTGGAAAGCGACTAGTGGCACTTGGAGCTGGAATGGTATGTGTGGGCAGAAGAATCCTTCAAAAGACAATTAAGTAAATCAAGGCTATCCCATCATGAATCGTCTATCAAAAACCTGGCGGGTGGGATGTTCAGATTCCGAGATGGAAGATATCCTCTGAAACATCACGTGCTGGTGTAGTCTGAGTTTTGTGGAACTCACATTTTCAACGTCACAATTAACTCGTTAGAAACAAATGAATGGCGTACAACATTTCGGTTCAACTTATATCGTACTTTTGGTTCATCGAGTTGCTACTATTAGTGTCGGTGATTTTCCTTTTGATGTGAGTTGCATTTGTTCACCGTAACTCTACGAACCTGTGCACTAAAGAGACACGAAGCCGTAGTCTGGAGAAACATTGCATACTCATGAACGTCAAGGTGTGACTGAAAACTGGGTTGTACTTTTACTGTATTCGTTCGAAACACAACGTGCAGAGCTGTCAAATCGAGGGTCTGTTACTTTATGATTTAGGGTAATAGTGTAGTACGTACTTTATTGTTTATGGATGCTGATCGATGAGTTCGAATGAGTTGAATAGCATCATCACGGTATGTTCTAATCAATGAATAGATGATGGTTTGATTTTAGTTCATTTTTTTGTTAACACCGTTTGAATACGATAATAACTGAAAATGCAGTCAATCGCAGAATGCACGCATAACAAGCCTCATAGCTATCAAGTTCCCTGGTTAGAAGATTTAATCCTTTGTTAAATTGGAGAAATCCGAAATTTTTGGCAGCTTCCTCGCTTCCATAGACGTTACAGCCAGCCCATTTCAAAGTGAAGCACTGAGCGTGAGGTTCATTGTGTTGAAACTCGTCAGTAATGCAGATTTAAGCTGAAACCTGGGTTAGTGATCCTGCTACGGTTTCACGATTCAACCGTGTAGACCACTGTGCCATTAACCTGATATAAGGGATGGTTGTAATATCACATTCAAACGCATGTCTGGTTTCGTTCGTGATTTATGATCAGTTTGCATTATTGCATCGAAGGGAGATGGTAAGCTTCTGGTTGACTCTCTGGGTTAACTGTCTATGAGACACTGAAACTTGCTGCAAATTGCGGCTGGTGTTCAAATCATGTGAAATCGTTAAATCTGTTGCAAGCTGTCGGTTATTTGGCGGATTTTTGATCCACTCCAAAATCTCCATTCCACTGTGGGTGGAACTTTCTACTGCTAGTGTCACCGCTGTCTTAGCGCTGGACTCCAGTTTTTCAGTTCTTAGGACTAGCCAGTAAGACAAACCCTTCTCACGGCAAGAATTAGAACTCTGACAACACGCTCGGAATTCTATTGTGCTGACCACTGAGACACTGAATTTATATTAGGCACGACTGGGATATAATTTGCAAGTGCACAGCCACACTTGCTTGTGAGTAACACGTGATATTTTCGCATATCTACCAAATCTTTAATCTTTCTACCTGTTATCATCATTCCACTATGTGGAAAAGTTTACTACCATGTTTTCAAAAGACCTGTTGCTCTTTTTGCCCGTTCCTGTACTAACCGACAAATATTAGGTGAAACGACTGTGTAAAAAATGATGTGTCTCAACACTCACATTTTAATGCTAAATGTTTTCCGTTAACAGCCGTATACACCTAAATCACCTTCTAGAAAGGAACAAATAGGTCGTTACATTCTCTTTAAGAACGGGAATTAACGCAGATAGGGAATGTTTGCAACCATAGAGATAAGGACAGAGTAGATAACGATAATGTTATTGCATTCCAGTGAACCCGTGTGCGAATTACCACAGAGCAAAAAAGCGGTTAATTTAAGTTACTAAAAGTTCACTTCCGAACTTCGATACTCAAATTAAGCAATATAAGTAAAGTATATTTTAGAAAAAACGGGTAAACATGTCAGTTTATTGAGAGCACCTGGCGAATTCGATGACTATGAAACAAGCTAGTTATGAAAAACTCCGACAGTGTCCTCACCCTAGTGAATGTCACAGAAGGATACATTTTTGAATTCACGGTAAACCAAAATGGGTCACCATCAGAGCAGCAATTAATCGGACGAAGTGTGACACTGTTTTTTGGGGCTCGGATGAGGAAATTGAAGAGACTATTGATTAGTGACATGATCACGACATTTTCGGACTGCTTTCGTATTGAAGTACTCAGACAAAGGGGGGAAGTACGCTTGCTTTCTGAAGCGGTGGCGACCTTGAACTGTGACTGCCAGACTTTGTATGCAGCGTGGATGACGAACGATGCTAAACTACTCTAATCCTTCGTTTACCCATTCATTGCTTGATTGTTAAACAACATACAGGGTTATCGTACAGATCTATCAAACTACTAGTAACTTACGGCACGTTCCTCCGTGAAAATGGCTGTTCTCATTAGCCAGATGAATATAATAATACACAGAACGGGAATTATGATCATTCTAACTCGAGTCCTCATATTGACCCCGGTAGAACACTGCAGTTGCAAATCGATGTCGTTTCAGTGTCAACTTTGGTGCATTCTTATAACAAATACGGTATGCACACATTGCACCTAAAGATCTCTGCGCCGGTTGGCTAATTATGCTTGATCATTTATTGGTGCATTCATTGCATGAGTGACACTTGCAAGCGATCACTTCGACAAATCTTTTAAAATCTAAAAAAGACCTTTGAAGCTTGTCGTCAAGTATGAAAAAATCACGGTTTGCTCGATTGATTGGTTGGCGAGAGTCTTTAGATGATAATCTTCCTTTCGTTGATACAGAGAATTCAGTGTCGTATGCTGACCTGAAGGCTTCCGTATGCCGGAGTTCAAATCCCGGCCGTGATAAGGATGTGCATTACTGACGAGCTCTAATGAGAGCGAAACTCGAGTCTAGTGCTTCTTTTTGAAAAAGGCTGGCTAGAAAGTCTATCTGAATGCAAACGCAGCGATCAAATGCGGGTGATGTTCAACTTGAAAATGAACCAAATTCCTGACTACTCACCGGCTTCCGTTTGCATTTAAAATTATTTAACAATTTCCAGTTATAAAATCATTCGGCTGTCACCATCTGGACTTTCGAGCAAAACCAAGCTAGCTTTGCGCGGGTTTCTGAACTTTTAGCGTGAGTCAGTCATGGGCACTACTTGACCTTACAAATACAATCGTCAGTTTGGTCTTTTGAACCTATGAAGGATAAGATGTAAATTGTGACCTATAATTGATGAATCTCTACCTAAAAATTGGGAGCCTAACTTTGAGAGTTGTGAAAATGTGACGACCCAGCACCCAACAACATTCATTAACTCAAATTTGGACGCCACTAGTGTGTAATTAAAAACGGCAGCACACAACTGTTGGGAAGGAGTTAGTTGATTGTGAATATAGAGGACTACGAATTTTGTCCAAGTATACCAGTTAGCTTCATTGTCATAACTTGACAGTCGGTCGAAGATTTATTATTATTATTATTAAAGATGCATTGTGGAGAGAAAATATTCTTTACAGATGTTTTTAGCTTTCGCACTTGGAAGGATGCGTCAGTTTGTTCCTTTAGCAGAGGCAAGCCTTGTTGTTGTCAGAGCCTTTCAGCGATGCATTCCCTGACCCACTTTCCTCATCTTTCTACGTTTCTGTGAGACGACCGGGCTGACTTTTCTCAAGTGAATTCACAGCATACACTTGCGAACTGGTGGCTGTCATCAATTGGTAATAGATGTCAGGTTGCAGGTTATTCAGTCTAAACGCTTTTCAGAATGCGACGGTTGTGATGTTCAATTTGTATCTTTGCTGGTGCGCAGACTGAGATACCTTTGGTTGTTTGACTGTATCCGTTTCCTCCACCAGATTTAAATTTTGCCTTAAGTAAATCGGTGCAAAAACGTTTACCACTCTTGAATCAAAACGTATACGTCCGTGACCAAATCGCCGACTTAAAAGTGTACAACAAATAGCATTCAACCTGAGTGTTGTTACCATTGTGGGTATTGAAATATCCAGTTACTTGTTGGTACATTAACGAATGAAAAACGTCATGAGTAAATAGAATAGTTTGTACAAAGATATCTCACTCAGTGTTAATGGCAAGTCAACATCAGTGAATATCCGTCAACCAGTATTGTCTGTTTGGACAAAAAAAAACAAATTTCAACCGCAAGATCTGCAGTTTCCAGAACACACTTAGAACGTGTAAGCATCATCTCGAAGATTAGTCATCAGTATGAAGTGATGAATACTTCTGACGTGGAAATCCTACGGAAGTTAGTGGTCTCATTTAAGAATAAGTCTACTTTCTGAGTGCATTCCTATGACTAAGCCGGACTATCACAAAAAAACACTTACTGGTTAGTACGTACTCTGTGGTCCGTAATAAAAACAAGCGGATGATGTCACAATACGATCTTTGGAAACTGCCTTCCTTAGATATCCTCTTGGACTATTCACGTTTTATTGTACATATCACAACACAGTGACAACTCAGTCCTAGGTATCGGACACAATCCAAAATATTTATGGTTCACCTACTTTTATCACCATTATACAAAAAACGCACAATACTCCTATAGAGTTTGTTCGGATTCCGTAGAAGTAGATCCGTCATAATCATGTCTAACAGGCTGCTTCAGATCCTTGTCGATGACCTGCGTGCGGAGGAGATGAATTACTCTGAGAAATCCTGGCAAATAGGTACACCTAGCAGAACTCTTAATCCGCCTGCGAGAGAGAGAGTACGTATCAGTTCAGTGACCCTCCAGGGTAGGCTAACCAACGTTTCTGCAATATTTAGTGCGATAATCGGCCAGTCTTTATTAAGTGCCACTAATAAGTCATCAGCAATCTCACCTATACAACTGTTCAACTGATCCTCCTAGTAGGTATTACACGTATGTAGCACACGTCGAAAAATCTGCTGATCCTTCTAGTCACCAACTATAAAGATTTCCACGGCAAATACCTCAGTTCAGTTAAGACAACCCTTGGTCACATGCGTGTAGAAAAAATCTCCAAGAAATTAAGTACGAAGCGTCTACAAATGACATCACGCTGTGTACATCCTGCGAATTTTTCTACGTGGCTTTCTTGGTGTGACACTAACGTACCATCATTAGAGGTTTCCAGTCACACTCTCTGAATCTAGTTTATGCACGCGGATACAGAGTGTTAAGAGATTCTAGCTGCTTAGGTGAACACCGACCTCTTCTGTCCTCACCTTTTATATTTTCACGCCGTAAGTGCGGCGTGTCGACCTGACAAAATCAACGTTCGTTTCAACTAACGAGAGTTTTCTGGTCCTAGCTTGGGCAACCGTTTCATTCAATTGGTCGGTATTTATGATAGTAGAACTAGTCGTCCTTTCATCTATGACATGCAGTCAGCAAATAGGCTCGTTTTTATGGGCTTCTTGGAAGGTCACATAAATAACATCAAATAAGGTTGTAAGGACGTAACGAACGGAACAGGTAAAATGTCCAGCTAAGGTCAACCACGTAGTGAAGACAATTAATTGCCGCGTTTCGCTCACAACTATGACGGGAATGGAACCGTTGAAGTTCAATCAGTAACAGTATAGACGATGGGTGGTCGCAATTTTAGTAATCGAGCAAACCGTTTCTGTATGCTAAAAGTGAGCTGTTCAATGGAACGTCGATCCTTCCAGCCGAGACCAACGACGAGTACCTCATAAGAACGACGCATGTTATGCGTCATACGGTAGAGATGTACAACTGTCTTGTGACGTGCTTATTTGCCCTGAATCACACCTAGAGTTATTTATAGTTGGACCCGTAACACAACCATGGACACAATGAATCCATACCATGTGGTTTATTCAGAAGTTGTGTGGAGGTATTATTTAGATACGTATCGGCTGATGCCTGCTTATATTACTTGCGGACTTAAAAACCGTACTCAGCATTCCTTGTTGCTTACCTCTCTCTACCTGTAAATGATTTCCACTCCATTACTCCGCTATTAACTTCCGTTCTCTATCACTCCTGCAACTGCGCTCACACTTGCTTGCAGTGTTTACAGTTAATCCTGACAACCGGTTTGGTGGTCAACTTGTCTTCTCAGACGCAACAATATATTCTCGAATCAATCCGCTGCAGACTTGGGTGTTGGTATGCTACTGAGATGTCGACGCGTATTTCTAAAACCCACAGAAGAAAGTTACTGTTGCATAATTGTTTACGTGTTCACATGAGACTGCATCTGCATGCTCCGACTGATGTGTTCAACCCTGTACCCACGATTATTCACCTGCTCCATATTACCCATCGTTAAACACAACGGTAAAAATAAGTTTTTGGTTAGAACATTGTACGTCAGATTGACCAACCGAAAAAATTCTGTGGCATTCCTTGATGGGGCAGATAACCTTGGAATGGATCAAGATTCTCGTTCAAATAGGACGTCTTTTCTTTCTGATTGATTACATTTCAAATTGGCAGAGAGAATAGATTCCACTTAAGTCAGATAACATTTTGTAAGTATAAAGTCGTTGGAAGTGTTGTCCAACACAGATGTTTGTTATATTGAATGTGTCCCATAATCGAATTCCGTTCTTGTTGCTTAAACCACAGTGGTGAGCACTAATCGTCACTCAACAAAAAACTTTCCTATCAACCGGAATTCTTGACTGACAGTTTTACCTTTCATTCACTTTGAGGTCCGAAACTTTTCGGACCTTCTCATCATTTCGAATGTTTTAAAAATTTTAGTTTCCGCAGGACGTTCAGATATTTCGGTTCGGGTAAGTTGAATCGATTCTGAATGTGACATATACACCGCTTCACATAATTCTATCGCCAACTTTCGACAGGACTGCTCGTGATGTTTGGCTTTGTTTTCATCATCCTCTCCATGAAAGTATAAGATGCGAAAACATGAAAATATGCGTAAGCTAAAAAAGATTTTCACTCTACAGGGAACACTGCCGCATTATTAATTAGTTCGGTATAGAGCATTTATCACATTGTCCTTAATAGTGTACTTGAGATTAAGGGCTAGATATTTTATACCTTCCGCGTTGAACAGAGCTTCTGGGCTTAAAATTTCTTTCATTATAATAAATGCTCACATACGATTCCACTGTCCGTCGCTTAGTTTCATATGGTGGTTTATGTTAACCACCGTATTTTACAGTATATCTGTTTTACTCTGAAGCGGATTTAACCGTCCACTAAAATTAAGAAAAGTAAACTAGTGAGCTGTGTAGATACGCGGCAAAATACGGTTTCATTACATAAGCGGGGTGTCTTCTCTGTTTTAAAGTGGTTTACAAAATTTCGCATCTACCACAAAATGTGGGGTTGGTTTATTGAGTTTCATCAAAATGCTTTTTCCAAAGCAACTCTAGTGTTTTCCGTTTCAAAAACCGCGTGCGATTGTCGTACGCTCATATCCCTGCTCGTCTGTAAGGTGGTTGTGAATAACTCGGCTTCGGCGATTTGTTAGTCGCCTAGACTAGCATTAGTGATGTAAACGATTCATTTTCAGTGGAAGGAGTATGGTCGATGGGTAACGATTCAAACTTTCAATTTCAAAAAATAATGTGTTAAAGTTTACAGCTCAACTTTGTAAAAGGTGCGTCAAACCTAACCTCTTTTCGATGTAAACGAACATCATTTAAGAGGGATAACAGTAGACGGACAGAAGAATGAACAATTGAATACAGGGATCACCTAGAGACATTTTTATAGGGTGGTGTTCAAACTAGACAATACACATGCGCATTTTCGTTGGAAAGAGATGTATCCTAATACAGGATCACTTCAGCTTGAATCAAACTTGCAAGAATCGAAAGAGAACTCACCAGTCAGCAGTCTATTAGATCTGGCAAGTGATGAGAAAAAGCAGTAGGTATGGTGACATTTGCCGGCCGCCAGACAGACACTCATCATTTTGTTCTCCGATTTCATGGGCGACTGGTTGCTTTATCTATGCATAATTTTGGCTTTTGAGGTTAGAAAAACGCATTGTGTGTCATTAATTCAATTTCAAAATGCGGATTTCTCGACAAACCTAGAGAAAACGTTGACGGTTATTTAGCTTATTTTGAGTCCAAGGCAACGCTGATGAGTTCAGCGGACATGTATTCGTAACGTATGAGTGACAAATAGGAGCTGTTGTTAAATAGTCGCACCCACAGCCGCAAAAGAGTTGACTGAAAAAGAGCGGCGTGCGTAATATGATGTGATTTCCCCAAACATTCTTCCCCATACCTAATGATATTCTTGACGAAACATTTAGGACGAACACCAAAATATATTTGCTGTGAGTCACTTTTATAACCTGAGAAGAAAACGTAATTCTTGAAGCGAGTGTACCGTTTACTTAAAAAGCACCGCAACGACTTCCAGCGTCCAGCAACTCTATACATTAAAATCAGAGTGATTCAGATCTTGCATCGGAAGGCGTCCGTCAAAACCCGGTAGATTTTCACACGTTCATTCACGCACACATACAGGTAGAACAACATTTGACCGGTGAAGGAATTTTTACCGCGGTTGTGATGGTTAGCTTGTCCGTCATGTCATTTTGGGTTAAAAGTACCTGATGATATAAGTATGATATAACTATTGGGCGTAAAAAATAATCTCATGTCCAACGACAAATGTTGGATGCTTAACAAGTAGGCATTTCCATGCAAGAGCTGGTAGGACGATAACAGTAGCTTTAGTAACTTCGAGATAAACGAGGAAATGAAGGAATCGCACCACGACTTTAGTTTTTCTGTACGCCACCTATAGAAAGACCTGTGATGGACTCATTCTAATTGTCTCATTCTAATTGTCTGTCTTATATAACTTGCATGTTTTACGTTTGCGACTGATGAGAGTAAGCGAAATGTTAACATATCGCAACATATGTCTTCTTTCTGCGCTAATGGACGCATTCTGTTTAAAAGGAATCGAATGTATATTGATTTCATTCATACATTTTCATAAAACCAAATCTGACTGATTTAGCTGTGATCACAAATCTGATTTTTGTTGGTTTGCTATTTTATAGAGATTAGCAGTAAACGACCTTGAACTGTTGATTAAACGGTTACGTGGTAGACCGACATGCAGTAAGTAGTCGAGGAGGAACGTCCTCTAGCCCAATAAAGTGACCGATCGTATTGCTTCCCAGACCACCCACTTCTTTTCAATATGCAGATCTGACTTTCAAATATGTTAGCTCAAGGTGTTTAGTACTTTTTGGCAAGTGCCAGTCTATGAGTTCAGACTGGAAACTTGAAAGTTTCACATTTCTTCTCAGCTAACAGCTGGCAAACAAATAACGGAACATTACATGCGAGTATGCGGTAATCTGTAGTGTAATGAAGAGCGGCTGCGTACAGTCAATGGACTGAAATGTACACGACCTAACTAGTTTTTCTAATTATTTGAGTTTCTTCGATATATTCGTCGACAGATCTGACAAATTTGATAGATCTGATCTCAAGCCAACCTACCTGCCACGTCCGCTGAGGGTCAGCCTACTTAGACTTGTTAACACAGTGAATTCACTAACTTATTTACAAGCCGACCACGCCAGTAGTAGTAATTAAATCCTTGTGTGTCAGAAGCTGGGCAGGCACATTTACACAGAGTGATCCCCTGTAACACACTGGACTGATTAATATAGGTGCAAAGACTTTATTTTACACAGTGTGTATCGGTTTTAACGCTCTGCCGTGTGGATACAAACAAAGCACGGTTCAGATCACTGAGAGCTTAGTCTCACTTGTTTATTTTATTGACTGTCGTTGTCAAAAACCTTAACAGAAGAAACGGCTGGAAGGTTGTAAACGGTCTGGCTTGCTGTTTGTGAGGATCAGCTACAACTCTGACACACTCTGGAACATTACGTTCGAGTAAAGTTATATGGCACTATACACACTTATGAGGTAATTCGTAAGAACTTGCCGGTTGCCCTTCACTAAAATGACATCAGGCCGGAGATTCAAAACTTTTTGCCGTCGCCTTAATAAGGTCGGACGAAATTATTGCGATATCACTTTCAACGTGAATCAGAGGTAGGTTGCTGCTTTGTACCAACGTTAAACTAAGACCGTTTAACTGTCTAGCAAAATAAGCCCGCTACACACTTACAACCCGTAGTTCGACCAACCCTAAATAGCTACCACGGCCTAAACAGAATGTGATTGATAATGTATTGTCAGTTTCTACATGGTCAATCGATAACTCTACGTATTACACTCGTGTGTCTTAGGTAACCGCCGATGGATGGTTTTTGGTCGAAATTTGAGTTAGTTATAGTTAGTTATAGTGAATTTAGAAAACTACCGATGAGCACCGCAGGGCAAATAAACAATACGATCCATTCACGCTTCCTTCCTTTTTCTTATAAATTTTCCGATTGGTCTTACACTATTAATGGTGTATGGGTTGTTAACTGTCTAATGCACTGCTCGTATATCATGTTGGATTTTGGTGTCGGCCTGTTTACACATATTTACTTGAGAGTTTCTGCCGAGAGGAGCGGAACACACAACTGTCTTAAGGCCTACCACCAAAGACCTTATTGAACACAACTGATTCCTGCAAAGGGGTTACAGGAAATCATTCAGTTCATATGACAAAAGGACCACCTAGGACTAATGATTCTTCTACGCACATGAGTTATCAAGCCTCGCACTGCAAGTGTACTTAACCGTTTGTGAAGTTACGCATTTGATAGAACTCTGTGGAATACACTTAATGTCACCGATATACGTACAGGGGAAAGCAGACATCGCGGAAGAAGCGATTGTTGAGGAAGATGTATTCATAAAACAAACTATAATCCGAGATGGCTTCTTAAGATAACCAGACTTCCGTATGGTCTCCTGTGAAGGAAGTATAAAACTCTGATAATTGTGTGATTATTAATGGCAAGCCATTTGTTTGGTTAGCGCAACAGAAACACTGCGTTGCATTTTATATTTGTCCATCAAGCCACCTCAGAAGGACTACCATCGATTACTCTCTAACCGCCCAGACGAGGGATTTAGAAAAGTCATAAATCTCGGAAGACACCAGCTTATTGTTACCTCAACGGATGAATCATTCACGCTCAAAATTCACTTCCTTCGACTATAGCAACACACTCAACGTGACGCACAATGCAATAGCAGTTGCAGTTCATAGTGTGCTCAAAGGAAACCATGATTCTGGTGACCTTTATTTAATTATCGATCGAAAGTAAAGGTGCTCACCCACATGCACAGATCGGTAGACACCAGAGCTGACCATATACTAAGCAAGACTTGCCGATCAACTGATTGGTTTACAGATTAACAGACAAGCTTGCCCCGCTGGTACAATGTAGTGCCGCACACTTGCTTCTACGGCAGTTTTGCTGGGTAGTTCACTCGTTACCCACTTTCATCAACGTTTTCCTCGTCATGCGTTTTGCCAAAATGATTCCCATTACACAACATAACATCTGCAGGTGGCGGCTAAAATCAGCTTCGAAAATTTTGTTTTGCTTGGCAGTCAGCTTGCTGTTTTGTATGTGGATATTCACGGAATTTTCAGTAACTGTGCTAACCATAAAGAAAAAGGTAACTTGATTGGTCTCTCTACGTTGTTTTTGAAAACACGGCGGTTTTGTTGCTCTACAGCAAAGCCAGTGTAGTTTTGATTCTATCTGTTTTACTGTAGGTTTTGTATGTTGAATTTGTTATAAGGGATGAATTCCGCAAAATCCTTAGGCCCTTCACCAGTGTTCACCAAGAACTGCATTTCATTGATTATCTGGATGATGCAAGGAAAATAGTAACATATAAGAACAATAGCAACAAGTCGAAACACGTTGGTAAATATAGAGAAGACTTACTCGTTGTATGGTTTCTTGGACTCTGTCACACACGTATGATACAGAGGTACCAGATGATTTATTCGAATTGAATGTTGATTCGGAACAGAGACAAGGTAAAGATATGCGGTTCACCGCATGTCAACGTGTCCTGCACCCTGCTGGAAGAATCACACTCCAATAAGACTAAATGAGCTTGTTTTGTTCTACACCACAATGTCAGCGTCAGCACGTTCGTATATTGTACTAGTCTCCTACAGCTGCGTCGTGTTTTGATTACAACCCAGGTACACGTTCGCCCTTGCAACCAACTAGCAACTTATATGAAATATAAGAATTCTTATTTGGTTTCGCATAAGCTGAAATCAAAACGAGTTAGAAGACTTGTTCACAAAAAGATACTCAGTGGACGGACTTTAAACTTAACATAACGTCGATAGCGGTTGTTTAAGTGATGTACACCAGTCAAGCTGAGTAGTGAGCGTAGAACATATTTTGTTTTTTTTTCAGGCAGTGGGTTGTGGACAATCTAGCTCTTTAACAGGACTGTGTTTTTGCTATCGTGGGAATGAAAAGAAGCTGGCTATACCTAGTTTTAGTATATGTGATGAACTCGCAAGAGTAGTATCATGCGATTAAACCGGAATTCTAGTTAGCACGTAAAGGTTTGCAGCGATTACCATTTGATAAATGGGAGTAAAATTTTCAAGTTTTTTTAAATAAATATTTATTCATCTCGCCGGTCAATAGTTTTGGTTAGTATGGACAGATGTAAACATCTTTTACGCATGGGTAGGCCGCCTATGAAGCACATTTCAAAAAGATTAGATTTAATGAAGCTAAGTTCATCCAAGCGTTTGCTAGTAGTATACATTACTGGTGAGTACAGGCTGGCTGGACAGGCTATCTCAACGCGAAGTTTGCGGTCGAGTGTGAGTATTGTTTAACTTAAAATTAACCAGCTCCGTGAATATTCGCAAGCAATCTGAAATATCTTCCAGCAACTTTACTGAGATCGGAGATTTCCATCTGTCCAGGAAACCTAATCGCTCGGTTATCGATCGGAGTTAACAGAAGATCATGCAACCTGGTCATTAATTGCAAGCGAAGTTGGCTGAGAGTTCGGATGTGGTAATTTAGTCGCGCCTAATATGAGATCATTGGCGTAATGATCAACACGGTTGCCTCTGGCCGTGGTAAGGATATGCACCAAAGAAGAGCTCTACTGTGAGCCAATCTCGAGTCTGGTGTTTCTTTTCGCAAGGGGCTGGCTGAAAGTCTATGTAAATCAGCTCCGTTCAAATGTGAGAGGTGTTCAACATGGAAGTGCAATACAAAAATTCCTTCCAAGACTATGAGCTGTATTGTCATCTGCGTCCGCAAGCGGTAACACTGACATCCAGTTCAACATCTTTTTTTTAGCAGGTAAACCTCACTGTTAGTATTTATGAGGACTGATCAGTTTCTTATCGTGGTGCGGCTATTTAATATTGGAGTCTAACGTATTTGCTAGGAGTGGTTTAGTTGTGATGTCAGTCTGAATACGGAGGCCGCAATCAAGTGTAGCTGAAGAGCAACTTATAATCAACTCTTCTAATGAAAAATCATCAATAATTTCGTAAGGTCCTAAATAAACTGACGAATAAGATAAAGGTGGAAAATTAGATAAGTTGCTGATAGGCATCGTTACCTTCTCTGCTAATTCAAGCTCTGAACAGTTTTAGGGAACAGAATAACTAGTTCCGTTGGTATCTTCTGGGTACTATCTGTTGTCTGAGTAGATAGATAGAGAGTGCCAACTAAAACTAATCGGAACTTGTCACAAACTGTCGTGCATTTTTTTTCTGTGAGCACATTTCGTATCAGACAAAAATAATTGAAGTTAGCTGAGTTTATAATCAACAGCTCTTACTCCAGCATAAGTATAATTTCCTTTTCGGTGCACAGTAATACTACGTATCATACTTGTGTGTTGCTATAAATTACCGTCTCCTTCGGGTGAGTTTGTCCCACTAAAGCTGTGATTGTGAGGTTCTGGTCGGAAAGAATGGTTGGGGGCCTTAGTTGACCAGCTGACTGGAAGATGATCTCTATCTTACTGTAGCTATCCAAAAGAAATTGGCACAATGAGGCTTAGTTCTGGTTGAGTTATATAAACAACAGGAAGATCTCATCACGGTAGTAGTTCTACTACTGCTTTTGGGATGGATTTCCTCGATATTCTGCTTTCCGAATTCGAAACACCCATTACAAACAGATGGCGCACGACTAGTGCAACTTCGGATATCAGTTGTCATAAGTCGCCTATGCTTAGATCTGGTAATTACGTTTGTAAACCGAACGCACAAAATTTGGCTTGTCTGTTAACTACTAAGTGTGTTTGCTGTGTCAGACATACTCATTTCTTATCGCCTTCATCCAACATGCGGTTGTGCGTTAGAAGTATAATGTTAAACGGTTGTGTACTTCTACCTGTAGTTTTATTCTGGGATCTCTTAGTTATAATCACGTCTTATAAACAAAGACCACTCGTACCCATTATTCTTATACGATCAACATCGTCGTTACTTCAAATTCCGTTAGATGTCCTTGTATATTCGGCTATCACTTTAGTAAAATGAAAAACGAGAAAGAGATAGCAGAATTATTTGGTCTCATGTTTGTCCGATTACCTATTGAACACATATAGATCGACCACTTGGCGAGATTTCAGAGATGAACAGCCAGTATCAATGACGCGTCAAACCTACTAGCCACAATCAAGATATAACTACGGATATACTTATCTTGTTTTTTATGGTTTGTTATTTATACTTGTAGCCAAGTCGGGATTTGCCAAAAGTTTCAAATTTGATGGCAATCCACTTGTTCACAGTAATCAACGGCACCCATACACTAAATCAAGCTGTGGTGATGTTCAAAAGTCTGCTGTATTTTCAAGGTCGACTTGATCAGACGCTTGAAGGATGCATGTTATCCACAAAGAAGCCGGTATCTGTTTGGTGTGAGAAAAAGGCAACTCTACCGTCACCCAAACCAATAGTCTTACATTGGGTTGTGAGTAAACCGCTGTGGGACCTGACGACAAA
The DNA here is from genome assembly GCA_008508345.1 of Paragonimus westermani. Lineage (NCBI taxonomy): Eukaryota > Metazoa > Platyhelminthes > Trematoda > Plagiorchiida > Troglotrematidae > Paragonimus > Paragonimus westermani. The sequence continues at coordinate 23,037 of QNGE01003466.1, read as the reverse complement.
CTTCTTTGAAAAATGGGAGCTTGATGAAGTTGAACTTGTTCTATACAGTTTCGAAGAATATATGGTAAGTTTACTGTTCAACAGGTCAATGATTTAGTATTGAGAGAGATTAAATGTCTCTTTAAGTAATTAGAACATGTATGGGCCGGGCTTGATACGGTGCAATGCACAATTTTTGTCGGATACTCTATGCCATGATTTTTCACGGGGATCGTTAAGTTATGACCCACTGATGCCTACTACTGAAGCCTCATCATGGTCAGTTGAGCAACTTACGAATGACTCCGGGGTTTCCTTGTACAACCTATCATACACACCAATCTGCTAATCAGGAAATCATCCGTTAAAACACCTCGAACATTCATAATTTCTGCTACCTGTCAGTATTCTGCCGGTCTTCACACTGTTCGAACTTACATCTATGTAAATTGAAGATGGTTCAACTTTGGTTGAACATGATTGACAGTAGCTTCCTGGTAGTTAATCGGACAAGTTTATGCGGACTTTATTTGATTTTATTTTGAGACAAGCAACTATTAAACTAAATAACTTTCATTTTGTATCTCATTTTCACCCCATAAGATGTACGTTGGTGAAGTACCGACAAGCCATTATGGTGGGAGCGCACCAATGCTTAAATTACTGGTACCAACCATTTTGCCAGACAGCATAGAACAAGTAAGTGGATTCTATATTTTGTGTACGTTTTGCTATAATACAAACGCCGCAGATCGGTACGTGTATAATTTCAACCAAATAAGCGTTTAATTCATTGTGAATGTGGTTTTATACATGTGAAAGAATTCGAAGCATTCCTCTGTTGATCTTCATACTGGAAATTTCGCGTTTGTCAACGGATTTGAAAATATTTAGATGCCCCTTGTTTGCAACCCATAAGAAGAATATAGGTCTTTTGATTGGACATTCGAGGAAGAGGCTTCCCAAGTTACCGGAATCTCAACCGACTTAAACTAATCAACAATCTGAGTGATAATCACTAAAGTATTTTAAGAGCTGATGCTAGTTTCGATTTTGAAATTCAACTTACATCTTGAGTGGTTGAAGAAAACATTGAATGATCGACTATTCTACCGAATTTTCGAAGCCACAACATACTTTCACTTGCTGACCAAGTGTAAGTGATTTGTAAGGACCATCGACATTTTTCTGATTCGATTTTATGTTAACCGTGTTTACTCTTTTATGCACGCAACAAATTCATCCATTGATCAACTTCGACATTGACATAACTAAGAATACATTAACCTAAAACTTTGAGATATTATTGTACGAAAAATCCTTACTACAACACGTTTGATCTGTTAGAAGAACTGTGTACATTTTTGACAATTTAAAACAAGTAACAATGTTCCCCGAAACTGCAGACATAATGGTGTAAGTGAAACACTGGATCGGAGGATAGACTCAATGTCTCAGCTCAAAGTTGTCATAAACCGTCAGTTCCATTTTCTTCAGATAGATATGTGTTGTTGAGTGTATTGTAAGCAGCAGCTGGACACAAAAATGTCCGTAGGAGAAAAATAAAACATTTCAGACATTTTCATCAAAGCTTTTGGTTTTCAAATCACGGTTCACATCTTACACCATCCAACATAATTGTCTTAGACAAAGAGGTACAGTGAAGTTGGAAACGTGCGTACAAAAAACTTGCTGGTTTTCAATGGCTAATTTGTCCAAAAGTAGTCATGTTTAATACTTTTGTGGGTTATTAGCCTTTCGATCTAACAACTGAGTAAGGACAATAACTAACTTAAACTAATGAAAGGTCTCCGGTGGAATCCTAACACTTCTCCATCAATCTTTGTTAAATACTCTCACTTTTATCTGGTGAGATTGAAGCACACAAACGTATGTATTATTCCCTTCGAAACTAATGTGTTGAAATGCATCACTCTAAACCGCACTTTGCTGTTGAAATATTTTTGTGGTTTCTTTTTCCTATCTGGTTATTATCACTTCGGTATCTGCCTCATTCCGGTAGAGATACTAGATATTATTAATGGAAAGCAACAAGTTTATGACTATACGTGCGACTTAGAAAACAGTGATGTAAAAGCTGTCGTATAACGTAATATATGCATAACATTGCTGGGATATTTGTTAATACAAATGCTATTCTAGCGACCGCCATAGGCATCACTTCCCTAGTACTGTTTGTTGTGATTACGTGTCTTCAAATTACCCACTACCTTAGTTACTAACAGTGGGAACGTTCCAGTTTGTCATAAGTTACACTCTGGCTTCTCCCAAAACTATCACCGTTTTTAGCTCCCTTAGTTTTACTCATCTTGTAATAAACTATCAATCAGTGCTGTTATAGGACAATACTAAAACATGAGAAGTCTGTTGACAAGCAAACAGACAGAGAGAAGAGGCAATGGTGCGCAAGTGGAGGTTTAGTGCAATGGTGCTTAAACATTTTACCAGGAGTGGAATTTCTAGAAAATCAAATTGATCATTTTTTGGTTAACGAAATTTAGCTCCATACTTAGGTCTTCCATGTAGACTGTGTTGTTCCGGTCAACCATTCCAACATGGCTGGACTGCGGGTGTTCGGCAAACTGAATAGGTTACCTTCAGGCCAACACAATAAAACAATTTGTTTCCAAAAGAAAAGTACGCTAGCTTATTTTCTGATTCAAACATTAAACCGGTGAGGAATCTATAACTCCGAGCGACCCATTACTAACGTTAACTATTCACTTATTGAGTGAAGAAACTGAAACGTTTTGAGGTTTATAGCGTTTTACAGAATCTACTAGCGTAACTCCCAATCGTTTTGCCTGTTTAGGCAATGTCTTAAATTCGCTTAAGCGGTATAGGTAAACCGATTTGAGGATGCTTTATTGGAAATAATCATCACTCACGTTCTACTTTTGCGACTAAATTGGAATGTTCTTCAGGTTACCTATTTTCCTGAGGTGTATATATAGGCATCTGATCTGACGATCACACATTAACTAAAGGATTGCCGCCTTTCAATGTATTTTCAAAATCCCTGGTTCTATTCAAGGACGAGTGAACCGTTGGGTACGATTGACTACACTCAGTGGCAGCTCACTGTCGAGGACATTTCCGTTGCCGTCAACGACCATGTTTCATTAAGGCGTCATTGGCCCATCTGAGAGATTAGACGCCTACGGCGTAGAATCAAGCGTATGATTACATTAGAACGCTCAACCTGAAGCGCCTACCAGTTGAGACAAACAAAACTTGCGTTTGTTGATCGTGTCAAATGGCGAAATCGTACCACGTCCGTTAACAAAGAGGACCAATATTTTAGTCAGAACGGTCTTGCTGAAAAGCCAAAGGTGAATCTTAAACTGTTCTACAGCAAAGTCGCAACACTCATGGCGGGTAACGCCGGTATTTCGCAACTGCAAACCTCTGATGGTTTTGCTAATAAAGACGCAGAGACGGCCAACTTTTTGCACAAGCAGTATGTTAGTATGCCTGGCTGCAAATCAGGAACGATTTGGAGATGTATTGACAGTGACCCGAGTAAAGTATTTCCAAATTTAGTGTCACAAGACTTATTCAGTTTATAGACCTGTCAACTCACCATTCGCAAGGTTTAGACCTGTTATCTGTGTTTTCTTGAAAAGGTGCCCCATTGAATCAGCAGACCTACTCTCAGTATATTTGCACTGCCCCCTATCAACTGGTTTTGTACCGAAAGCCTAGAAACCTATGTTTGAAGAAAGATGCAGTGGTGACCCAACAATCTGTTCATCAAATGCATTGTTTTCAGTAGTCTCTGAAATAATGGGGCTACTCAGATGACTCCCTTTGGGCAAAGGATAACCTCCGACTTACCACCAAGGAACAATATGACATCCGTAACGCATACTTGTGCATCGGGAATCCGCTGATTGCTCATGGTGATCGGACGAAGACTGCAGACATACGATTGAGCACAAACGTAGTTTATCCCGAATTTTTCCGAAGACCTTGACAGGGTTGACCATTCCATCTTGCTGCAGAAACTGATTAGTTAACGCCTCGATCATAGCTTGCTCAACTTGCAACAGGATAAACCGATTAAGCATGAGTTCGACGTCCACGTGAATTGACAGATCTCATTATGGTTTTCAGCCGACTACGGCGCAACTCACGGACCAACATTAGAACGCCTGTTATTCATTCTCACTTGTCTTAGATTGGCCGACGTTGCCCGCGCCGACTAAAGGAAGTTCTGACATGTTTCGCAGAACCAGAAAATGTGACGATTTTAAGAAACGATTTAAAACCAGCGTTCCACATAAACTAACTTGCCGTGTAACGTCAACGAATATGAAGTCATATAGGTTCGCCATCAAGAGTGTACCGATTGTTATGTTGGCGACACAAAGCTGACCTTCTCAGCATGCGAACGAGGCCTGGGGATTACGGTAACAGACAGTCTGAGTATGTCTACAAATGGTGCTGTCATGAATGAAAGGGTACAAGTAACTATGAACCTTCTAGCATATGTTTGTGAAACCTTACACCCTGAAATACCTTCCAACACGTTTGCCTCCATTATCCGTCTTCATCCGGAAACGAAACCACAGACCTTTCGACTTCATATTGAGGAATATCCGGTATTCAATATGTGTTCGGTGATAGACTACTTATGGGACCCAGGAAAGCCATCCACCTAGGAAAACTGGCCAAATCAAGTCAGTTCTCAGTGAATTGTGGACAAGTTGGAGGAAACCTAATTTCTCCCTGCAAAATACTGCACAATTTGGATCATCCACTAGCATATCTTCGCCCACCGGTTAGAGACAAAAGTTTATAAGGCCACTCACTAAAAGTGAGCAATGGAACACGAGGGTTGCTATGCGGAAAGAACTCCTTTACAGTTGAGTTCTCTTCACAGTGGAACGTACTGCCCAACCCTATTGTCACCGCTGAATCGGTTGAGTATGTTAAAGGATTACTGAGTTCGCACCTACGTTAGTGACAAACGGCACTGCAAATTTTCTAACCGCTTTACTAGTTCATTGTCACAGATCGTCAGCTGCGCATTTCTGTCTGAATGGTATTTCTGTATTCGTTGCAGAAATGGTTGTATCCGGCAGCTTCATTGGATATTTTGGCCACCTTTCCTGTGTGGCTATAGGCCGTCCAACGCAGTTTTCACCGACCAGCACGCAGACAGGAACACAGAAGCTGATACTTTTTATCCTTCGTCTAATAAACTCTGAACCTATAAATCTATCAATCGCCTCAATGCTTACTCTCATCTTTTGAAAAGTAACCAACCAGATAACTCTCCCTTAGATATCCAGCCTTCTCGAAACAGTGTTAAGAATGTGCACATCATACAACATTTTGTCAGCAAAGTGTTTGCATAAAATTATCCAAGCAATATGGCTGCAGCTGACTACATTCATGTTGCAGAACATACTTCAAGTTGCCTTTGAAAGAATGTCCTCTTGGTTTTTCACCTATTTTCCAACCTTTTTGAAATGTTTTCTTGATAGGAATTTTTAGTATTGTAAACGCTGAAGAAACTTCATGTTTCAAACAGGTTTGAAATAATATGCGTAGTTGCCGGGCAAGAGCATAAATGGATAAGTAAGGACAATTGAGAGTAAGACTTGGTCACTGATGTTTGTTGCTTATTTCAGGTTATCGTTTTGGATGCTGACGTCTTGCTGAATGAAAATGTGGAAGAACTGTGGATTGAATTTACGAATTTCAGAGACGAGCAAGTAGGTTGTATTTTTTTCTTAACCAGTTCATTCTGAAAAAAACCGTTACTATAATCTAGATTTCGAACTGAACATTGCTAGGAATGCTGGTCATTTGTTTGGCTAACGTAAATTGAGCATTTCGCGTCTGTGGATGCTCCGCATACACGTACATTTCGGAGACTACTGAGTTAAGTTAACTCCCAGCAAGCACATACAATAATATCAATTTGGAATTTAGATTTTCGAAAGCTTTCATACTTTTGTCGTGTCCTTAATTGTCAGTTCGGAAAGAACCTGAATGACCTTCGAGACCATCCGGCATAAAAAGAATAGCGAATAAAGTCAAAGCCAATTCACCTAGCTTGAAGGGAGAGTCAGCCGTCGGTGTCCTTCACACAAGGTGGCGATTAGATTACCATACCGTGAAGCTACATTTTTTTATTTAGTTAGTTGTGGGCAAGGTGAATAGAATGTTCATCGATGGCAACTTCGCTGACTTGAATATACACCAACCCAAAAACAAAAGACTGTAGATGTGCTTCTCTTTTCTCAAGGTGAATGCGAAGGCTTTAACTATGCTTAGAAGCATAAGCTAATCAGTACTAATACTTACGTCCAAATATACCGTTTGATGCGCAGTAGTGCAAAATGTTCCCGTTTCCGAAACCACGTGTAAGCGGCTGGTTACCATGAAGCAGCTTATTGAGATGATTGTTCAAAGATGTCTAAATATGTTTGATGGGCCGAGGAAAATCAACAACTTGCTTGCTTTTAAAATAGGCTAGCTTTTGTCTATCTGCTTTATGCGTTTGGTGCTGACGTGCTGAGGTATGCTTAGAAGGATGTTTGGAAGGAAGGTGTTGTTTGTTAATTTTATTCACAGAGCCTAAAGTTCCTAGTCGTGTAAAATTCTTTTTTTTTCGGTCATCACTATACATCACATGTTAGGAATTTATTGGTCACGGCAGTCTGAATAGAAATTAAAGATGTCTCCTGGAGCTGAATGGTAAACTAGTGAACCATCTGGGCCATTATTTCTTGCTTTGAGTTTACTGTTTATAAGGAGCATGAATACGATTCATACCGTCAAACTTTCTGTCTTCACTTGGTAACTGTTTACTTGAAAATAGTACTCAAACCATGGGAATGCATGCGCACTCGCTGTATGAAAGAACTTTCTTCTAACCAACGAGTTTGATGATTTATGACTTCAAAATCGATCAATTTAGAGTAGTTCACTATTTCCAGATTGACGTTCACAACTAGCCACTGGTAGACTTTACCGAAATGGAAACGTGAGCTGAGCGTTTTTTTGAAAGGAGCTTGCAGAAAGTTCAAGGTAAACCGGGGAACAATAGTGAATGCCGTATGTTCCGAATAAACTCAATCCCCGAATACTCATCGATGATTCAGTGTTATCCATCAATTAAAATCTACGTACATTTCATGCACGTTTGAACACTAAGTGACTAAACTGAACACAGTACAAACTGATGTGTACATGTGGTGTTGAATAAGAACGAAAGTTCAGCGAAGTGGACAGCCAGACCTTGAGATAAATGAGGCTGCCCAATTATGGTTTTGTCCGAAATCTTATGGTGTAATCTCAGCATGGTCAGGTGATCGGTTTAACGGTAATTTTCTTGCATCAGTCATCTCTGAGGCTGAAAACATCAGTGTAGAATATGTAGCGGTATGTAATCTGATAGTTTGTCTATGTGTTTACTTTAAAAACAAACAAAGCCGCATGTGGTTCCCGTAGAAGACAAGATTTTAAGATAATAGCACACCATAACAGAGGCTGAGTGAGAACAGTTGGCGTCAAGAGTGGGGGTCTACAGACGGTACAGGTATTCATGGCTTGACCGGTTGACCGCAGATATATTGTAGTGTGAATCTGCGTAAAACGTTTTAATCATTGCGACGCACAAGTTATTGCAATAACTGGAATAAAACAATATATAAATTTGTGGACAATTTAAAAAAAGATAATGAACACCCAATTAAGTGTAGACCAACATCGATTGGTTCCTGAAAGTATTCTTAGAAGTGATGACAACCAAACTGTCAATCTGGGCAGAACGCGCACCCAGCGATAGCCTATGTTATATTATGTACCATAGAGATAAATTGCACCTCGTACAAATGTGGAATACCAATTCAACATCAATTCGATTGTGGTATCAAGCGAACAGACAAACTTACGTTTTAATTATGGCAGTGTCTATATCAGTGTACTCGGTTCATATTAAAGATAATGTAGGGAAAGCATATACTACGTTGCCCCTAAACCCAAGAACTCCTATGGGACTTCGTCATAGTTAACAGGGCTAGTAGTTTTACCGAACATCTGCGTAAATCACCGATGCTATGATACCCCATTATATATTGATAATCATATTGCCAGTCAATGTCGCTTCGTCAGTTGGTTTAATAAGATCACTATGAAATCGCACCAAATTAACAGTGTCTGTCATCCCTGTATAACACACCGTGCATTCAAGTCGGCCACCATGAGAAGAATATCCCAAACCATCAACTTTCATTGCATGCGGTGCGTCTGGTAATGTCCGTCTTAAGATATTTCTCTGAATTATCAGTAGAACAAGTTCGGCAGATACAAAACAACGTAGTCAAGGCTCACTCTTTTTTAAACAGAAGTTTTAATTCACACACAGCAGACCAGTCAGTTTTGGGTATTTTCTGTTGGTAGCTTACATGCTGAGCTCCCAATGAGTGCCAAGATACTTCCTTGGTCTTTCAACTGTTATCCTCACATGTTGTTTAACGGTCTGACACAAGCATCCAATGCACTTACGTTACGTTTCGAAGATGGCTAACACTTTCGCATGATCTACTGAACCTATAATTTGTGTAAGCTTGAACGGACTACTTGAGTCGATCACCTTTCCACTTACTGAGCTTAGTTTCATATCAACGTTTGTCACAAGTTGTCGTTTGAACTGCTTTTGTGAAGTCGTCAGCCTAATATTTGTTCGAGTTCCTTTTCTATAGCTTCGATAGCTTAATCACACTCTGATTCAACCGCAGAATTGCCGCTGCAGCACACATATGACCAGACACAAATGGAAAACTGTGGGCCTTAAGTTTGAACCACGTGGATCTTGATTGTGCTCAACAGGATTGCGTGTTGTACCATGGCTAGCGCACTCTGAGTGGCAGTGAAACTTTTGACTATGAACCAACTTTTCGAACCTTGGAGCTCATCCATAATTTTGATCAGTCGACCGTGCTCAGACGAGCAGCGTGACTTCAACACTAAGCAGAATGTGAGCAGGCTGAAAACTGTTTGCACAAGATAACATATAATAGGTAATGTGGCGAGTTAACGCCCTAATGACTAGGGCAGCACAACTGCTAAAGAAATAGCGGGGTGACGGCATAAGAGGTCTTCTTGGATGTCCAGATAAATAACCAAGTATCTAAACAATTCGCCTATGTTTTCTCTATGTTCAAAATAAATAGCAACTTACTAAATTTGCTTTGCTGTAAATAACCATTTTGCTGATGAGTAGTCGGGGATTTGGTTTATTTTCAAGTTGACCATCACTCACATTTGATCGCAGCGTTCGNAACACGGTTGCCTCATGATTGGAATGTCCGGAGTTCAAATCCCGGCCGTGGCAAGGATATGCACTACTGACGAGCTCTAATGAGAGCGAAACTCGAGTCTAGTGCTTCTTTTCGAAAGAGGCTGGCTGGAAAGTCTATCTGAATGCGAACCATTTTGCTCTCGATTATTCCTTCATTATGGTTTTGTCAACACACTACCTTAGTCGTATAAGTGGTTTCATCCAGCGAATAAGGCTGTCAGTAAGGACAAGCTATTATCGGTCCTAGTTTGACGAATGATTGGTTTAGGTGGATTCAACGACAAGCGTAGACAGCTGTACATCAATTGGGAATCCCTTACAGCCGCTGTAACCGTAAACACTGTATTTATCCTGGGGCATGAGATCACGCAGTAAGCATGCAGTTTGTTATTCACTGGGCGTACCTTCGAATGCTTAATGCAGGTAATCCACAAAATTGAAGGCTGCTTGGTCGTAGACCTTCAAGAATGTTATCAAAATTTTAATGTTTCTACAAATACGGTGAGCAGAATAAACAACTGGTTACTTCTTACGTTAGTAATATCTATCAAACTAATATTACTGAACAATATAAACATTTCTTCCGGACTATCCTATCGTCCGGCTTGACGGTATTTTTGTCAACTTGGGATCGTTGCTTTCCATTGGACAAACCGCCTACAGAAGTAACGATCGTCAGACCAAGAACCGGGTTTGTCATTGTGTCCTCTTCGAAACTGATGTTTATCCTTGGCTGATTTCGTCAAGTGGGAGAAATGTACGGGATTCACACGAGCTGTACTCTTGTAATTACCAAACGAAACAGTTGTCCAGTTGGTCAGGAATTCTCTGAACCTCGCTTGTTACGAATCAGCTGTTTACACTAACGTTGATGGAACGGATGTCGATAGCAGCAGCAAAAATCAGCCTGTAAAGTTGGTTCGACGTGTACATTCTCAGTTTACGAGTCTACCCTCGTCGTTTTTCTCTCTTTGAACTCACATTCTTGAAATATTTATACATGAAAAACAACAAACAACTATTTTTTGAGGTCACATTGTTCGGCTTCGGCCAGTATGATCTGGTTACTTCTGAAATGGGACGTCTCATTTCGGATGTCAAAAAACTTCAGCAATCAAACATGTTCTTAGACTCGTCACAATGCTGTATTTGTTGGCAAGATGAAATAAGGACATTCGCCTGGCTCAGTCATGACGAACAAATTTAAGAACATAAGCAGGAAGGTAAGAATATATCTTCTGTTCAGTTTAGACTACAGATCTGAGAGGGGATGTGAATTAGTTTAGCAGCAAACAGTAAAAAATTCCTGAATTGTCAAACAACTTACTAATAGCAATCTATTACAGGATCAAACTAGCAGTTCACTATTCATATGGTGTAAGCATTATTTTGAACATCAACTTTTATCCTACTTGAAATCACTGAACACTTTTGATTTAGTTCGTAACCTCTGATATCCGATTTGTTGAACTCAGGCGATTGGTGGATCGTGCGAACAATACACAATGTGTCCACATTCGTGTCCAGCGGAGGACTTCATGCTTCCGGTAAGTATGCTACTGGTTTTTGCTTGGCTTTCATATGTGTAAGTAAAAACGGAAAAACGACGGCAGCTGATGGTGTACCTAATAGGAATCTGTCTGAAATAGCCAAAAAAGAATTTCCAGACCAGATTTTTTTGGGCAATGGATTTTTGCCATTACTCCACATACAAACAGATCATCAATTATGTTACCATGACCGGGATTTGAACTCCGGTCATTCCAATCATGAGGCAACCGTGTTAACCACTGCGCCATTGACCTCACATTAGGCACGACCGAATTA
>QNGE01003466.1:0-11873 GCA_008508345.1 Paragonimus westermani | reverse complement strand
CGTGCCTAATGTGAGGTCAATGGCGCAGTGGTTAACACGGTTGCCTCATGATTGGAATGTCCGGAGTTCAAATCCCGGTCGTGGCAAGGATATGCACTACTGACGAGCTCTAATGAGAGCGAAACTCGAGTCTAGTGCTTCTTTTCGAAAGAGGCTGGCTGACTGGAAAGTCTATCTGAATGCGAAGGCTGCGATCAAATGTGAGTGATGGTCAACTTGAAAATAGCAAGTGATGCTTCACCATTTATCTTTTCAAGGAACGGCAACCCACCTAAACGACATTTTAAGAAGTGTGCGCAAAATTTCACGTCCTAAGTATTTTACAAGTCATACCTTTCATATGTTGTGAAGGATATTAAATTTTCATTAACTTATCTTCTATCGCTGTTTCTTCTAAAACAGGGACTGCTTTCTAATTTATTTGAAATTTCCTGAGGACGTCTCTTAACTGTTTTGTGCTAATGTTTTTAAATCAGCTAATGTTATGCTTCAACTGACCTCTAAGTAGTATTGGAAAAATCTGCTTGAAAAAGACAATAGGGCAATAAATTTCCTTCATTCTTTTCAGCGGTTAATGCATTTTTCTACGCTTTTGATGAGTTTTCATAATCTGGTGCGTGGTGATCTACGGTTCACTGTAGGACATGCTCCCATGGATGTTGTATAACTTTCTGCTAATAACCACATATATATTTGGAATTCGTGGATGCTGCTCAGTTACAAACCTGTTTAAAAAAAACTATGAAACGATGAAAGCAGACCATCTGACGCAATTTTAAAAAACCTAATCCTCCGATCCATTTATTAACTTCACGCAATAATCACGTTACCAAGGGCTGGATAGTGAAACTGAAGACTGAAACAATGTTTGTAGTCCATTTGCAAACTTCGCTGCAGTCCGTGTTTACCGTTCGTTTCATCCCTGGGCAGAAATGAAATAATGTTCTCTGTAATTGCTGTAACTTTTTAGGCGACGTCTTTCTTTGGATTTTGTTTATTCTCGTAGTCATATCTTGCAATAAACAGTACGTCGTCATGTGTTCAGTAGTCACGTTTGCTTTCCATGACTACCTGATTTTTACTAATCGTTTGTCTGCAATTATTCGATAATTCCTAGTTTCATCTGAGTGCATGGAGGTTAACACTAGCATCTTACAAAAACGAGATTTGGAGTTCAACGTCTCGGCCGTATAAAGATACACAACACGAACAAAACTACTGGTAAAACCAAATGAATCTCTCAGAAACCGTTCAGTTGAAACGTAAATGTTCACGGGCACATGTGTGCGCGGTTTATCATATTGTCATTCTAAAATCATTGAAAAAATCTGTTTTCAGTAGATAAAAGACGTGAAATATCTAAGGAGTTTACCTGGAGTGTACCATGGTTAGTAACTTACTTGAGTATCCCATTCACTTTCACGTGATAATTAATTAAACGGTAAAATTTACTCGTCATCTGACAGGTGTACTGGGTTTATTCGTCGTCTAACCGACTTGCATCGGTAAGAAAACTTGATGTCTGATGACATTCAAGAAGTCGATGTTGTGTCACTAGTGGGTTTTCACAGATAACGAAATAGTACTCATGCCACGGTTAATTTATAGAATCGCTTAATCTATAAACGTCACGATGGTTTATGCCTAAGTTTTTGGTCCATAATTTGTAGAACATATTTGTTTTTAGGCCTTTCTGTGCGCACTGGACTTTAGACAGTTAACCCGAAACACTTGGCTTGGGCATTTGCCTTAATTTAAAAAGTGAATATAACGTTCATATGTACCTCCGTTCAAATTTGTTGAACTAACCCGTAGATCGAATATACTTTATGAACCGGTACCTACCTGGTGCAATGCCCTTGTTTCTTGTTTAGATTTTTGGTGTCAACACTGGTCTCCTGCTGCTTGATCTGGCAAAACTAAGACAAATGAACTGGTTTTATTTATGGACGACAGAACTGGAAGAATTGCTACTTCAGAACAACAGTTTCAACCAGGTTGACCAGGTGAGGGTATATCCAGTTTGAAATGGCAGCCAAAAACAACAAAACGACTATACCGTTTATATATGGATCTACTCTTTTGCTTTCATTTGTGTTCTTGTATTTATCAGAAATTTATCTGCGAGCAGCCCCCGGTTTTACCCACTAAAAATGTGGTCAAAACCAACCTAGAGGATAGTTAAGTAGGTTGTTAATACGGACACCTGAAGTGAAGACTTGCTGGCGGCTATTTTCGTTTATCACATAACTACATTGTATTCCAGCACACTGCTATGCAACAGTTAGGTCTGTTTGCAAGCATCCTCCAGAGTTGCAGGCCATTTTGGACGATTTTGATTATCTCACCTTCCAAGTAGTTTACTTCACTCTAGAATTACACCTGACGTGTTTATCCAGTTGTATGGTTTGTGGTACGCAGCCCCACTTCATGCTATTCCCTTTGTATTAACACGAAACTTTAGTTTGAAAACTTTTACTTCAACCCTCGCCGTTCCCTTGAGTTATAGTGGAAATGCTTTGAAAAACCTAGGCAAGTTCCCAACGTTGAATGTTTATTTAAATGCAAAGGCTTCTACATAGATCTTTTTTGAGTGAACTTTGCTTGCTGTGAGTTCGCCTAACTCCAACAGCTGACGGTATGATCGACAATGACCAAAGCACCCTTACTTTACCACATATTTGAACTTTAGTAGACTGATTAGTAATAAACTGACTTACACTCAATTTGTTTTGAGGACATGTCTACATTTCCCGTCTTTTTCTTGAAGTGAAGTCATTGTTGATCGGTCAAACGTCCACGAATCGGTCGACAATCAGTTGTTTTGGATTGTGCCGATTGATATACCCTATTCGCAACAACTGTGCTCAGTTGAACGGATAAGTGAAGGGTACTCGGAGATAAATGTGGAATATTGTCCACGTGCAATTTGTTTAGAGTTTCACACTGATGGTTGATATTCAAATGTACGCAGCCACAGTGAACCGATTTACCGATGGAACGGTTACTAGGTTAGTACACCTTCATAGCAGTATAGAGGGGATTGGAAGTGATCTAAACTATTGAAATCCAATGCGCTTCTTAGATCAAGGCTGGATATGCACTAGAAACAGCCTTGTTTTTTATGTTCAAGGGTGTACATCTCTTATGTGCATACACATAGTCGAGTTGGATCTGACTAGATGGAAATGACACCTTTCGTAAATGATCGATCGTGATAAACATCACAATATATACACATATAGCGTATTAGGTGTCGAACTGTCCAGTACTGTACGAACTAAGTATAGTGTACTTAATGCGGCATGAACTGTTCGAGAGATATCGCCGGGCAGTTCATCCTTCGATCATTTGGTAGATTCCATAAGAGACAGAGAGACGGCCGGGTAACAGAGCTGGAAAATCAAATTTTTTGAGCTCCTGTCATGACAACGTAACTTGGCTGATGGGGAGCTAGCTACGTTTGGGCCTGCGGTTTCTGATGTTAGCTCTGACCAGGCCAACGTTCTGGTAATGTTTCCGTGTCCATTATATACTGTAGGCTTCAATAATTATGAATGATAGGTCATCCGATAGGTAAGTTAAAAATTATGATTTGTTTTAGACCTGCTGTATACCTTCATTTGGGTGAATTTTACTGGGCGTAGTGTACATGTAAATGACCACGAAATAACATTCTTTACAGTCAATCATCACAAACAATAATACATCGGTGTTTGACACCAGTGTCAGATTGCAGTACAACATGGAGTGAGCGTCAAAAGATCAGTAAGGATGGGTTTATTTTCCTAAAACCGTCGTCAAAATACAGAGGGTTACCAGTAGGGCGATCGTGTCCTGCATTTTAGGAGCTGAGAAATGGGTGTGCTTGAGATAACGTTTGAAAAGGCGCTTCCCCTTGGCTTTCCGTGTCCTATTTAACTTACAAATTGAAACACATAGTTGGCGACCAGTCTTGCTCATTCTCTCTAGAAATAAGCCCTCTACTCAAGTATGGCTGTTTTTAAAACTCATCAGTAGTGCCACCGCTGAGGGTTGAATTCTAACAACACTTCCGTTAAAGGACCGTGTTGATCACCTCGTAACTGGCCTCATGTTAGGCAAAACCGAATTATCTTGTGAACGTACAGCTACACTTAATGGTAAGTTACGGTTGACATCTATTATCTACTCAAAGGCGACTGTGGCTAAGAATTAACAAATGATAGTTCACTTGGATTTGTCTCAGAAAACACGGCAAGAGTTCGAATCCTCGCCGTCGTATATGCAGTACTAACGACCTCCAAGAAAACCAGCGCCCGAGCACAACGCTCTTCTTCAAAAAAGGTTGACTATGACATCTATGGGACTGAGGCAGCTCCGACCATTTATGGACAGTGTTCAATTTAGGATGCAAAATCCCTCTGCTATTCATTAGTAAATAAGTGTAAACACCTTGCGAACAACTGACTGAAATCACTTCAGTGATCACGACATCAAACCCAGTTGACCGGCACATTCCTTCATGTCCACTTTGAGGGGTCAGGTTGGTCAGTGTAAACGTACCGGCTTTGGGCCTGCCATATCAGTTAGCCAATTTGTTTTGGTAACAAGGTCTTTCAGCAGTTTCTCAAATGACTGCCACATTCTATGAAGATGTTAATGGATAAAAGGTCCTTGTGTTGAAAAGTACGTGGTAACTGCTAAACCGAATAAATTGCCAGTGTTTTATTAATGTTATACAGTGGCTGTATGCAAGTAAGAAACTATGTGGTCAATAAAACAGCGATTGGAGGTCGATATAATCAAGAAGTTTTAATCACATCCATTGTTTTATCCAAATAGATTAGAAACACTTTACTTTACACATTGACGTTATCAATCAGTTTCCCAGCAGGTCAACTGATTAATTAAAGGTGAGTAGTTTTATATTTCAGATGCGAACTAATCAACTATCCACACATGGCCGAAGAAAATATGACGAGTTACAGTTATCTTATTCTAATCGTCACTTTCAGCTATGACAGCAGGCTTGAGGGAACTTGGAATGTTGGAGAGCATAAACACCGTTGGTTTATAACCTATGCACAAATCACCTGCCATTTCCTGTACCACTTCGGTGAAAGACTACAGAAAAGTTTTTGCCTACTTATTTGAAACTGTAATCTCCGCTAGCTTGTTTTCTCCACATACACTTCACCATGGTTAGTTATTGAAAACCGATTTTTATTTTGGCTGGTAGTCAAAATCACTTTCTTAAAAATTGTGGTAGTGTGTTTGGTCTCAGTAGGAAATCTCCATTCAACAGATTTAAGGTAATGCATCAGGACAAGCGCGGCACACACTTAGATACCGTACGATTTGGAAGGTTGCTTGATAGATAGAAGTCTCAGTCACTTGGGTCTGGGTATAATCTTTTCGTAAATTTGTTTTTCATCGTCATACTGTAAACAATGACTTGTAAACAATGTTTGGTGCACTGCAAGCAATGAAAAAATCACCTGTAAATCACACAAAATACTGCCAAGTGAAATGCCTTGAAAGCATGAGACAAAGTACCCTTATAGTCCAAAACTTCAAAAATATCCGTTTCACTCACATCATTCAGTATCATTTCGGAAAACCCTACAACGTTCTACGTCGACTTGTTTGCTTGGACCGACCAAATAAACCGATTGTTGTCTTCACGTATAACTGTAATAACTTTCAAAATGAGTGATCTGTCAGCCTGTCTGATTGACCTTACAGGCGATTTCTGGGTACGATCAAGTACACGGGGTTCGGCCACGTTGAAGTTATGTTTCATTGAAGTTATTTATCACTGCATTGTTCGACGATTAAAGGTATTCACCATTATAAATTTCTCGGAACTTTTGGGGGATAACCATTGGTTTGTAGTATGGACAGGATCAGGGCGGGGCTGTCTTATGTGCAGCATCATCTTGTTGCTGTGAATATTACATCCACTACTACGTATTTTTGTAACCGGTTGGTATAATATAAACAATAATCAGATGATGGCTGGGTCTCGTAGATTTTTCATACTCAGCTCACTTGATGCAGGTGAACTGTTCAGCGTGGACGGCTCATATTGCCGTGGTCAAAAGGGCAAATGGAACAATACGACTTTGTACTGGTTACAATATAGGTCTAAATGACGCCATTGAGACGCACCGGTATCCCTTGCCAATACCGGAGGAACTTTTTACTAAGATGACTGTCGGGAAATTTTCCGTTAAGCTCGGCGTGGCCTGGGCTTATTTACAATTGCCAGTTGCCGAAGAGTCCAGGGAATTGTTAACAATTAATCCCCACAAAGGACTTCAACGATTCAACCGCCTGCCATTCGGTGTAAAGACAGCGCCAGTCACTTTCCAACAGGTAATGGACACGATAATCAGGGATATTCCCGACGCGGTCGGCTACCTAGACAGCATTATAGTCACGGGTCAGAATGCAGAGGATCAGAAGCAGAAGTTGGACCATCCGCTCATTCGTTTAGGTGAATGTGACATCCGATTTCACGGTGAAAAATGCAGCTTTGGAATGTCTAGCATCAAATACCTTGGATTCATTGTGGACAAAGAAGCCCGATGACCTGACCCGGCCAAAGTATAAGCCATACAGGGGATGTCATTTGTAACGGACATGATAACTCTACGGTTTTTCCCGGGGCATGTCAGTCATTATAGCTCCCTCCTTCCACAAGTCCACGGAATCCAAATGTTAATAAACCGTTTGCCCACCAAGGATGTCGCTTGGGAGTAGTCATTAGAACGCCAACAATCCCATGATCGCACCAGGGCCTCGCTGATTCCAGACCTCCTGCTTACGCACTACGATCCGACGCTACCACTTGTCGTGGCCACAGACGCATCCAACTACTGAATAGGTGCTGTGATATCACGTACGCTCCCAGATGGAAATGAAAAGGCAATCGCGCATGCATCGAGGTCGCTTACATCCTCTGAGCGAAACTACAGTCAGATCGAGAAGGAAGCCCTGGCAATGATCCTCGCAATGAGAAAGCTTCACGAAATGTTGTACGAGCGATATTTCTCGTTGTTGACGAATCACAAACCGTTGCCCACAGTGTTCGGCTCAAAGAAGGGAATCCCGAGTTACACAGCTAATCGCTTGCTAAGATGATCAACAATGCTTCTTGCCTACGACTTCACGATACGATAGCGTTCCACAACTAGCTTCAGCGAAGCTGAAGCTTTATCTAGACTGATGAGACCACCGGCACCAAAAGACGGAGTCAATACTCGCGGCGATCAACAATGAACCTGATGTACCTCTCATTCTCAGTGAGGTTTTTCGAGCAGTTCCCGTGAGAACAGAGATGATGAAGGAGGCGACCAAACTGGATTCACTTTTGAGACATGTAGTGACGTTCATTCGCACAACTTGGCCACACGCAGTCCTCACTGGCAACTTACGGGAATACCTCCGCCGTCGAGAAGCTGTTACGATCGTGGGCCGTTACGTCATGTTTGCCGACACAGTAACAGTCTCGGAAGCTTTCCAACAATTAGTGCTCGAGCAATTGCACAGTCAACACCCAAGGACCATCCGAATGAAGTCCTTAGCGTGTAGTTTTGCCTACTGGCCACAAATGGACAAGCAAATTTAGAAGCTGTGCCAAAAATGCACATCGTGCTGCTGGCTGCGGAAAACCCCATGAACTGTGAACTGCGCGCCTGGCCAGCAGCTCAGAGACCCTGGCAAAGGCTGTACATGGATTTTTGCCGGAACACTGAATGAGCAAATGTATCTGGTTATCGTCGACGCCTACTACAAGTGACTGGAGGTTCACAATCTACGACTACCGAATAAGGACAGCACTATACAGGAGCTACCGAAACTCTTCAACTGTTTCGGACTGCCAGAGACGCTGGTCACAGACAACGGGCCTCAGTTCACCTTTGACCCCTTTGGAAACTACTAAAAACGACTGGCCGTCCAATATGCAGTTTGCGGTTTACCATTGTCAGCCGAACAGACAAGCTGAACGGTTTGCCGACACCCTGAAGCGAGTATTGTTGAAGGTCACAGAACGTCCCAGATGGCAACTCACCGGCAGAATAAATGTTCAATGGAAGATTGATGAGCGCGTTTGATATTATGATCCCGCATTTAAGCAGGAGGGGAGAAAGCAGTACAAGAATAGGAAGACAGTGCAATGAAAGACAGGCAGCTCGTGCACGATACATCATGATCGGCAAGCCGGCTCTTGTACGTACGTTTCAGAGACCGCTGAACTAGAAGAGAGGAATAATCTTCCAACAGAAAGGTTCAGTCCTCTATGAGGTAAATTCGGCGGAGCCATATGTGTGCGACATACAAATCAGGTTCGCCGAAACCGCGGGGAAACACAGTCTGAATTGGTAGGACCAACCGCACAACTCGATATACTACTGGATGCATTTAACTTGAAGAAGAAGTAAAACGTCCCACCAAAACCGAAAATCCGACAGAACCTACGTCACAGTCACAGAACGTTCAGCGCAATTATTCCTTGGAATGGAGACAACGGACGAAGGGATGCGGTAAACCGGTCAGATCCACTCAAACCGATTCGCGGAATCAGTCTTATGATTGGACCTAAGAAATTTCAAGGGCAAGGTGTTTTAGAAATCCACTTTTTTCGTCCATAACCGCCTCTTTCCTCGAGAAAACAAGTTTATCCGATCAAAGCGGACAGAAATGTCGGGGACGGTTGAGGCGTAATCTTTGCTATATTTCTATCTGGTTGGCCTTTGTTCCTTTAAGCTAATTGGTGGCTCAGTGACTTTAACTACTTCGTTGACGTCCGTCCTTCGATTTTCTGGTCCGAGAATAGTTGTAGGTCGTCATGCATCCTATGAATACCTTGTAATTTCTTCCTTGTGACCCACATTTTTGGAAGGGAACAGAGTTGCTTCTAGCACCCGTCTTTTAGTTCGTCATGGGAGCAATTAACGGAGGCAGTCGCGTTATTTTCTGGGTCAAGAGTTCTCGTGTTAATTATTACGAGAACTGGAATCCGATTTCTATCATTCACCTCACTCTACCTCGTACGAACTGGCGCACTCTGTTTGGGGTTTACAACAAATTCACCATCGATTTACTTATGTATATGTTTTGGTACGTCCAGACCATGGTGATTTTTCATACAGATGGTTTGAGTTAGCAGTTAATAAACTCATGCAATGTTCCGTGTTACACTTCATTTTTAAACACTGTAGTAGCTGGTTTGTGTCCAACCAGGATGAAATCTCTAGGTCTTCCGCATCCCAAAAATCGGTCACTGACGGTGGTCGTGTCAATCAAACCAGTGAAGCGCTTCAAATCTCGCTCGTTTGAACTCCGTTTCATCTGTCAACGGTTAAATTGTGTCGCAGATTGTCATGTCATACCTAATATCAGACTGTCCAGTGAAGGGTAGACTGGTATGCATAGTAAAATCAAGCTGTTTTGAGAACAAGCTCTGCGCATTAGAAAACGTATGACGCTGTA
Organism: Paragonimus westermani; assembly: GCA_008508345.1. NCBI lineage: Eukaryota > Metazoa > Platyhelminthes > Trematoda > Plagiorchiida > Troglotrematidae > Paragonimus > Paragonimus westermani. The sequence goes on along the minus strand of QNGE01003466.1, from coordinate 2,393 downwards.
GATAATATAGTCTACACACAGAATCCCTTTTCTTATCATTTACTTCCTAAAGGCCATTTGAATTCGGTGGTCTCATGAATGTTGTTGTTTATGGGCATGTAGTGAAACCTGTATACGCGATAGCCTCAACAACCACTGAGAAATAACGATGTTTAAGCAGCCGTCAGTGTGAAATTTGAGTCAATACAAGGTATTATTAGTGTCGGAAATAGTGTGCAAGTTTACTGCAGCGCTGATTGTTTAGGCCATGCCACATGGGGGATGCGTGTCTATAGTTTTATTGTTCTCATTCGAGTTCAAACATGCCATACGTATCTGTCCGTTGATCGCATCGAGTTACATCCAGTGAAAGTATTCGAAATAGCTAAACGCGTACACGGTGACCACACGGATGGTGTTGGGGTGAGGGTGAGGTTTATAGGGCTGGCGAGTGTGTGTGTGTAAATTTCAGGTAGGAGGAGCGAGCAACTCCAAGCTGTGTGATAAAGTAATTGAGAGAGAGAGAGTGACAATGACACCAAGACCCAAATCAACTAAATTTCATTTTCAAAGGGTCCGGACACAGGCAGACATTGTTAAAATGACGCTAGTTCTTGAAGTAAAATGGTCGACACGTAGATCACGGTATCGAAGTAAAAGGATATCACTGCGCGATGACGCTCACCTAAAGACGGTTCATTTTTGACTGTTTGTCTGGTGCAGTTGTTACGGGTTCAAGGTATTATTACATGCGATCGATAACAATGGTTCCTTTGTATGTTCCACTTCTTATCTTCACTCCTAAATTCTTCTTGGTCGTTTTACGTGACATACATAATTCCGGTACCCTAATTCCAGTGCACCATACTGAGTCTATTGAAACAAAACAGATGAAACATGAGATGTTGTAGATGCAAAAATTCCATATCAGTTCGCCAGTACCATGTTTATGATAGCACGATTCACTGTATTCCTGAAACAACTGGGAGCTTAGGTAGTCTATCACTGGTGGAGGTAATCTCGTTAAGCAGAGTAAGGACAGATTCGGGTACGTTAGTTTCGAAACACTCCACGCTGGCTCGATTTTGTTTAATGACGCCATCTCCAAAAATTCACTGACTGCTAATTAACACTGAAACTGGATTCTACTCACTAGAGAAGCTACGACGAAACAACGCTCACACACGAACTGATGACGGGAGAACTGGAATCGATCAACACCCGCAAGTCAGGATGGCGACAAGCTGTCACATTGAGTTCGATGATAAAACGTAGTGACTAAGGCGAATTGGTTGCGTGTATGTTGGACCTAACTGGCAGAACTGCTTGACGCAAGACCGGGAGACGCAATAATAAACCGGTCAAACAAAACGTAATCAAACTAGTATTCAGCAGCAACCTCTGATAACGGTATTTTTGTTTCCGGATATAAGTGTATCATCATCCTAACAACCGGACACTACTTAGTATCGGTCCCAAATTGACCGTTGATGGTTTCGACGACGCCGGCGCTAAGTATGTGAGAGGACTGAAGTAATGGGCCTCACAAATCACGAAGCTAGCCCACTGCTGCGTCCAGTATTCAAGGCACAATCGGGAGTTGACTCAAACGAAGTCAGATGGTCCGAACAACACGGTAGTCCGCCTGAACACATTTTAAAACCCCAGATAGAGGACTGGCCAGTCAAACAGCTAACCTGTTTAGTCTGGGGTATGGATCGCTTGTTCCATCTGAAAACGGAGGCTGTAGTGAATGCGCTGATCAACAACTGCGTGAGAGTACAAGCTGGATGCGCAACCGCTTAGTCGAGGATTATGGGGATCATATCCAGTCTTTCGAGTCATCTGCCTGTTTTGGAGTCTGGCGAAAACCAAAACTGCTGGTCGTAAACATTTACCCTGATGGAATCCTGCAGTTGTTAGTGGTGCAATAGCATGCAACGAGTTTCCAGTTCTATTTTACAACCATGATATCCATTTTTTTCAAAAGCTGTCTTCTTTCAAGGTATTATAAGTAAATTTTTGTTGATCACGGCCTTTTGGAATGTATGGCGGCGTAAATGTTTGGCGACTGTGAACGTCGGCTATCTGTGTGATTCAGCGACATCGCCGTTCTCTGGCCACACAAAATCCTATGTTCATTTGGGCAAATGTTCATTCATTCTGATGACCAAGCCTCTTTCAGTTCTGACTCCATAACTTCCTCGCCAGATGCATATACACTGGCTAATAGATCGTACGGGGATACAGAAACATTGACCTCATCTGATTGGAACCACCGATAGTGTATGAATTCAATCACTTATAAGGAGTTCACTTGTGTAACTTGTGTAGTTTGAAACAATGGTTCCCATTGATAAATTTCAAAAAAACCAATAGTAGCATGTAAGATGTCGTGCGCAATGACATTTCGT
>QNGE01003465.1:57510-83452 GCA_008508345.1 Paragonimus westermani | reverse complement strand
TTTTTCAGTCTCGAAATCATTCCAAGAAAGTCTTTTACACCAGTTAAACTACGAAAAATTCACACAATACTTGATATCACAGTAAGTCGTCGGGCTACTCAGCTTTCTGTTTTAATTCTTTAGGATATTTCTAAGGAGTTCGGGGATGCACATGTGAAAAAATTCACAATTGAAACAGCTGGAAGTGATAAGTAATATTCTACTGTCTTATCTTTGTCCATTCGCAACAGCAAAAGACAGGATGGAAAACACTGTTTGGAGAAACGATATAATGCAACTGTATGGACAAAATGTTCGTCAATCGTCCAGATGTCCGGAAGTAATAGAATAGCCAGGTTAGTGATGAACGTCTTGCAAAACAATTCTGAAACTGCCCACTAATGTTTTCCACGGTGTGAGCAAGGTATATGATGTGACCAATTATTAGATACGTCCAAAACAAAAATTACGCGATACAAGAAAATAGAAGAGCATATTCTCCTAATATTATCATATTGTCATTATATATAATCATCAGTTGTTAGTTGCAAGGAATTAGGACGGTTTCCAACCTTCCTCAAGGCGTAGTAGTAACTTTGCTTGTTATAAAAGTCTTGTAATAACCCATGTGAAGTCCCCGAAGTTGCAATCAAAAGCGTTCAAATAAGATAATGTTAATGTTGACGTGTTCAAAACGAAACTACCAGTCAAAAATTTGTTTCCCAGTTGGTTCTCGTTACATTAGGTCACGAACGAATTAATGCAAAACAGTGAACAACGTAAGGCGCCAGTGCGCGATTGCTGAGGAGTTTTCACAGCAGTTTAGTTGTTGTGATAATGCACTCTGTCTAGCAAGATGCAATACACATTACATACTCCAGAAGAGAGAGGAACAAAAAAGTTATGATCATACATTTAACGACCTGGGAATTCCGAACTTGTACACAAATTTTGACATGAATACGGCGTCTGTAGTTGGATGAATATTCAAAACAGCGTTCCCGCAAGAAAGCAATGTATTCAAATTCTATTATTTTTAGGGCATATCGGCAATGTACGTGCTCGCACTACGGGAACTCAGACCCTGGAAGCGTCCTTGCAACAACACTATGTTGAACACCGCTCAAAGAGACCAAACTATCTTAGCTAAAATCCCAACTACACTCTGTTTTGAGTAATGTTCGGTATACTGAATATGACTATATCTTTTTGATATTTTCAGAATGCAACAAAATAAGAAGAGGTATTTTCGGAATGGATTGAGCAAAACAATACTGTGATTTAGAAGGAGCATAACAATAAACGGATGTTTTGGCTGACTCGCCAGTCTTCTAAGATAAATATGGAACCAGATGGAGATTATTTTTCTTAATAGAGGAATAACGTCAAACAGGTTTCCTTTTAATGTTGACCATCACTGGCATTTGATCGCAGCCTTCGCTTTCAGATAGACATTCCAACCAGCCTCTTTCGAAAAAAAGCACTAGACTCAAGTTTCGCTCTCATTAGAGCTCATCAGTGATGCATATCCTTGCCACAGCCAGGATTTGAACTCCGGTCACACTTTTCATGAAGCAACCGTGTTGACTTATCAGTAATCTAAAATACCGCCTAGCAGGTTCATTGAGATCAGTGATCTCGACCTGTCTTGGAAGTCCTAATGGCGGGGTTATCGATTGGAGTGAACAGGCAGTAACTGTGTCTCCTCTCGAGACGATCGGGCAACCTGATCATTGCTCACAAGCGAGAGTGGTTGAGCGTTCAGATTTGATGATTCGGTCGTGCCTAATGTGAGGTCAATGGCGCAGTGGTTAACACGGTTGCCTCATGATTGGAATGTCCGGAGTTCAAATCCCGGCCGTGGCAAGGATATGCACTACTGATGAGCTCTAATGAGAGCGAAACTCGAGTCTAGCGCTTCTTTTCGAAAGAGGCTGGCTGGGATGTCTATCTGAATGCGAAGGTTGAGATTAAATGTGGGTGATAGTCAACTTAGTAGTAAACTATTTGTTTCAGATTTGTTTCTGCATTAGTGAGAACGCACTCGCTCAACAGTATGTACGCAGTATGTGCGCGTGTTCTGATTTATTACGTGTAGAAAACTTCTGTTCACAGTTCATGTCAGAAAGACTTGAAAAGAATGGAGATTTAACTAAGATACGAACAGAAAAAATCCTTATTTGGCAGATGGTTGAGGGATTTTAAAGTGGCTTTTCTCCTAGTTGCACATTTAGAACGGTTAAACAGCAGAGAGGAGAAAAAAGATAAAATGAAGCGCACGACAAGACAAACGATCAAAGCACACCCTACAAAAATGGGGAGAGTTCACCAACCATTATCACACGCAATATGATTGTATATTTCTTACGTTGCCTACCGACAGGTGAGTGGAAGATAGACTACAATTGGAATTATGGTCCAACAATTTTTGGATACTCAAACCAGTTTCACGGTCAACTCTATGAAGTCCTCAACAGATTTCAAGCTAGCTGAACAGCATAGCTACCGTGTGTATCAGATGATAGAATACCAGCTTAAAATCTGGTGCTCGGTAGTCATATCAACTTAGTTGGTTCCGGCTGAGCAAAGAATGGAATTCTCAATGGACAAGTCAGGAAGAATGATCGGTTCTTCCACCAACTTGTCCCTGTTCCCTCGTACACGTTGTTGGCAGAATAGGCGGCCTTCCCCACAAATTTGGTCACTCCAAGTCGTGGAAAAATTTCTTTCATCGGATGTTTCTGAATGCTTTCCATAAAGAAATGACAAAACTCTGCTATGAATAGTTAACTTACCACCCGATTGAAGTGTTCATTTGAGGTAAAACACTTGATAGACAGAAACGGATATAAAGCCTGGACAAAGTTACGTCACAGCCATGACGCAACTATAACCGTGGCAATTTTGTCGATCGTGATGTAGAAAGCAAGCCGTGGTAACTGCCAATTGTGAACGCAGCGGTTCCGCACGCACAGGGCTGGGTTATTCGGACGCATTCGGATTGCCCCAGCTGTTGTCGAAATTCGACTCTTCACGGCATGGCTCGATGTATCGGGTGAAAAGAACAGGATGGGTTAATGGTCTAACACGAATCGACAGGATCGTTGACAAATGAGCCTTTAACTGTTCTAGTTGTTATACCCTTGGTTCAAGCTGGGAGATGTCCACTGATAACAGCCTGGCCGTACGACCCATAGGAGCAAGTAAACATACTCGAAATAAAACAACAGAAACGGACATGTTACCTGTCAACCGTAGATAGAAAGCGTCGTTTGGCACCGGAGAAGGTTCTGTTTAACTCAATGGTTTCAGCAAACGTGTCGTCGTTTAATGATAACAATTTGTGCATTGCTTTATTTTCCGCCAGAGACGTACTACTCTTTCTCTCTTGAAGCTACATAATCGCTTCAGAAATTCATTTCGCTAGAGCAATTTGTGTCAGACACTGTTATTCGCTCACTCACAGCGTCTACTAACATGCAAACCTTGTCAATCGACCTGTGAAAAGTCGTCGAAAATAAATCTAACTATATACGTGACTACTTCGCCATCCCTTGTAAAACTTCTTGAACTGGTTGTGTTATTGGCGAACGAAAAAGATCGAGCTAAGTCTAACTCGCCTTCAGTCAAACAGTCCTCACGCAATCTGACGAGGAATGTATGCTGACCACACGCTGTTCTACAAAGAGGATTCGATGGTTAAAAATTAAATATCAGTTACACTTATATGCGGCCTTGGCATTCTGACGGTCATTATAGCCACCTTTTTTCAAAAAGAATTACTACACTGGAGTATTTTTCTTGTTACCAATCAACACCAGTGCGTATCCTCGTCATAATTGATTTTTGAGCCCCAAACATGAAACAGCCATGTTGGCCACTGTCTCGTTACCAATATATTAGGCATAACCAGATAGTCATACGTAAAATCTAAGCCAAGTTCGCTTCAGAGTGAGGCACACGTTTTCTGGAATTTACTAAATGCCAAACCCCCGTGCATTGTTTGTTGTACAATGGCTTTAATGGCTATGAATGCGAAAGCCTTGGCCAGCAGTGGTTAATGTTCAATTTAAAAAATATTTATTGTCACGGATATAACATTGTGTGAAACAAATACTTTTTCATTTAAAACTGGATTATGGTTCGGCTGAAACAACTGTTTATAAAATATTAAATGAGGGAATCCTATCGTCCGAGCCCTCACTAACCCCCATGTTTCAGTGCCTCCATATTTTATTTACCCTGGGAAACTGATGTTTGGTATGGCAATTTTTAAAAGCTTTTCAGAATTGTGTGAGGTGGTTTGGTTCTTTAAAGTACCATCGGTCAATCAAAATTAGAATAGAAGTGAGCATGACCCAAAAGAGACCCACAGATGTCTGAGGAAACAATTTACGCACAATTGAGCATTCCTCAAAAGCTCCCATTCAGCCAGCGAACACTCCAGAAAAATCAAGGATTTTTACTGGTTTTGAGCAAACTAGACTATGGTCAAATTGATGAGGTCACTGAACAGTGCTTGTGAAAAAACGGGAAGAAAAGGGAGGAAAAACTGATGAGGAAAACGACACGGGATCTCACGGAAAGCAGTGTGCTCAGGCGGAAATACAAATCGGCCTACTCAGTGGATTTTACGGTTCATCACAAAAATAGGATTGTCTCAGTTGCTTCACATTATCCTGGATAATCTGAGTCCCCTCGAATCTTATTAAACAAAAATGAGGTAATCCGTGATTGTTTCTTGTTTTTCTGCTAAAGCCGGATTACTCATCCACCTGTTTCATGAGGAATGCTCAAACGCAAGCTTCAAATACCCCCTCTTGCTCTCGCTACCTTGATATTTCATTATTTTCAGTCACGTTTTTGACGACAGATGTCTGCAATTGTTCATGCCCGATAGCAGAACATTTAATCTTAAAAATAACTCTTATTCCAGCTACTTCCGTCAGCTTGTATTTAAATAGATTGGCATTTAGACTCATATGCCATTTGGTAATCTTGTCCAATGTGACTAACTCCAAATATCAGTTTAATTTGTCTAGCGATCTATTTCGCATTTGAAATTTTCGTAGCACTAGACTTCTATGTCTTCCATTGGGTAACTCATGAAGGTTTCAGATGTATTTGCTCAAGCCCGAGTGAACTGACTTGAAACTACCTGGCTAAACCAATTTCCCTAGTTGGACCTTATTGTAAAGAACCTAGTCGTTAATCGGGTTTTTTCAATTTTCCAAACGTGCCACAATACTTAATATTTAAACCGGCTTATTTATGGAACACATTTGGCACCCTAATCAGGTTTTTATGTAAATTTCAATCCAGAAAATTGAGACAATACTCTGATAAAAGAAGATAATTTATTTTTGGCAAACAGTAGATTTGATTGATTAGAGTTGAACATTACGCATAAGTGATCGTAGCTCCTGCATGCCCATATGTTTCATTGGTATCTTCCGAATAGAAGCGCCATGCTTGAGTTTCGTCTCCATTAAAATTTGTTAGCAGTGTGCTTCCTCTCTCACCAAGTTCCGTGCACCTTTTTTTAAATATTTGATGAAGCAACCACATCAGCTAATGACAATATTGGATTTTCCAGCATGGGTAGCAGCCAAGCATACTTTATACTTACCTGAGTTTTCATCTAACTTTGAAGCATTAAGGCCGTCTGAGTCACTTGGTCAGTGCTGAAATGAAATATTGCAGAATGTTTATTTGTAGTTTTCCTGCGTTGAACTGAAACTTTAGTACATTAAAGTATAATGTTGGCGTCAGCCGATGCAATCACCATTATGATATGCATTTCACAAAATTGCCATTATCTGTTTCAGGAAAGTAACTGTCGAGGCCAACATTTGAAGACGCAGGACCAGAAGACAAACATTAACTTGTACACTTCCTGAGTACGCGAGGAAGTTGGAGTCCCACTTTCTCAATAACGTATCCAACGAGTTGATTGAGTTCATAGTGTAGCCTGTTTGCATGAAGTGCCCAACAACCACCAAAGTGGAGTTACGTTTCACCGGCTTTGTTGTCGTTGACGCTTATGCTACTGGTAGTAACAATCACTAGAGAATACGCGCATTTCTCCTCTGCCGCAAAACACATCACTTCTTCTATTATGAATGTCACTGCAACCATAAATCTTTCGAAAGATTACTCGACAAATGAAGTAATTTGGTGATTTTTTCATGGCATTAACACAGGTCAAGCAACAATTCTGTTTTAAGCCAGCAAGCAAAACTTAGACGTGCTAGCCAAGGTAGACTTACTTAAAATGTAGCAGAGGCACATGCAACTAATAGCTTCCTAGAGCTAACTGTTTTTCGTTATTGTGATTACTGACATGCCTCTCGGTTACCTGTTTGAAGAAAAGGATTTCCTCACTTTTCCCTCCTTTATCACTCATCATCGTTGTTGCCAATTACATGTCGAACACAACGTACTGATCTACAATGGTGACCTAGAACAACACAAGAAATGTCGTCAGTTAGAACACGAAAACCAGTGGAAGTAAGTACTTCGCAGTGGCTGATTATAACTGCAAAGAAAGTTATATAAACAGAAGCGAGAGATTCTTAATCTCCAACTGAAAGAACACTTTCCTAAATTACTGCAGACGTCCGTATTTTTAAAGAACGGCAATGTTGCTAATAAGCGTTAACAGCCAGTTTTTCAGTCATCACACATGTTCTAATCACATGTCACGTTATTAATCGAGCTTATGAATTCAGAATCCTGTTAAATTATTCCAATACAAGGTTCTTGTGATTTGATGGAACGGTCCCACCCAATGGCCCTAAGCTAGTCAGAAATAAATATCCATGTGCTTCACCCTCTCATGAACCTAATGATCTACCTTGACACGCTGAGTGTTTGTTATAAAAAAACCTTTTCATGTTATTGGGAATTGTGCACTGATGAACCAATACAAAATACATACACGTATCAACTTTATATCCTGACAGTTTTTCGAAATTCTGAGTAAAAATGATTGTTTAAAGTTTGAAATATTAACAGCCTGCGATGTGCATCTGTTGAATGCGTTTTTCGAGAACGTTTTTGTTGAACTCCTAAGTGAAGACAGCTTGTTCGATTCTGTGTTCTTCTAATCTGTAACAAAGTAGTTGACACTGTTCAGAAAGCTGTACCTTCCTCATTGTTACCAAAACGGATCATGTAGATCGAGAGGATAAAATATACTTTGGTGCTTTTTCAAGTAAAAACTGTCGTGGATTATATAGATACAGTGACCTAACTTTGTAACACTTGAATACGTCTAGTGTGCTTTTCAAATAATTTCACATGCCATATCTACTTTTCGTAAATTTTGCTAATCCTAATTGAATTGAATGCGTGAATTAGCTGATGTAGACAATACCTATGATATTATCTTTCAAACAAAATAATCGTAAGTAAAACTGTGCAATTTTTAGGCTTCTCAGCTAACAACTGCACAGCGATACCAAAATTTCAGCTGTTCATATGATAACTATAGAAATGTCGACTTTCTTCTCCACCTGAATTTGGCGGGTGTAATGAGAAATATTCCGACTATTCAAGACAGCTAGTATTCTACAGAATACTACGTGAAGAACTATCACGAAATATACAGAGATAACCTGTACAGATGTAGCTATTTCTGGAAATGCTAATTAGACGGATTTATTACCATTCATCGTATGTTTGCTGTGGACCATTTGAGATACTGTTGTTATTTAAAGAGAACTTATTTCAAACATTCACGGGCTATCATATTACTTCACCATCACCTCCCCTCCTCTGTCAGACGAAATGTAACAGATCGCTTTGAGTGACGTGTACGGAAATCCGGGGTAGTCAACTTCAGAGTAAACTTTCTTACTTGAACCAAGTCGGTCTACACAACTAAAGCCCATGGTATTTTATATTAAAATAAAAACTGCGTTCTTCCTTTTTGGGGTGGAGTTTATTTCTGTTTTATTCCTGTACTTTTCAATCTTCCTCTAGAAGCACTACCAGTCACAATTCATTAGTTTGTTCTACGGTATACTTATGGTTTACTTTCAACAACTACGCGTATGCTTTCATCATGACAGTTTGGACAGTTTATCTTACCGATTTCACACTGTTCGCATAAAACAGCCTTATCATACTCCACTCAAACTGGTGCTTCCGTAAATATCTTCACTTTTGCAGAGTCGATAAACGATATCGCTTTGTTTCTGCCACATTCTCTATTGATGAGACATCTGAATTTCCATTTTTGAGTACACGATGAAGAACCAACAGGAAATAATGCAACACATTCGAGGTCCTGTAACTCTTGGCCGTAACAAAGAACGAATTTACGAACGTCAAGTCCAGATAAACGTTTCGGTAGCATATTTATGAAGTGACTTGCTTAGTTTGATAACAGTCAACCATTGTGAACTTTACAAATGGTCCTGCACTTAACAATAAAATGTACTTCATAAAGTTGAAACCACTCACATTTTGGTTAAGTGGGTTCCGCAAAGTACGGTACAAATGGTGGTTACATGCAACTTATAAATTATTCAGGATACAAGCACACCGAACTACCCGATTTCTTACATCAAGCAGTTGTGAACATCAGGTATATTTCAGTGCTTCTCTTTAAAACAGTACCGGCTTCAGGTATTATAGCGCAGTTCGCACCATGTACACGATAAACAGCATTGTATTCATCTCGTGAAATCACGTCTTGTCAAGTTTAATAATATTGATGTTTGAAAAGACTTCTGACGGATTTTCTCATTGATTCTAGACAACCCTAAGAGATTGGATTTGGCAGCTATAGGTTGACCGTTAATAAACTGTTGACTGTCTACTCAGTTAGACTGTAAAACAATCCGTTTTATCCAGTTTTTAATTTATACGAAATATCCTGGATGCTATTACTCTTTAATTCAGTTCCAGTGGCACGCAATCTTTGACAATCTCACGTGAATGCTCGGTTGTCTTTGGTACCCGTTTCACGATGCCGGACAGTGAGGCAAACTAAAGTTGCTTTAATTCGTCAGTACCCGGTGATGTTATGCGCTATTTATTTACCCACATTAACTCGTTTAATCTACCCTTATTTGTATCAGGACATTAATCGACTTTGTAAACACATCAGGTGTGTCACCCTTGGATCGGTTTCACGATTAGTTGAGCATGATGAACATCTATGGACGATTTCGTGGACTAGATGGGAAGTCAATCCACCATGAAACAAGATGAATCGAGAGCCGGTAGATCTATCTACAAAAGTGATTGGTATTCTTTCGAAAATGGAAGAGTTTTTGACGAACACTAGTGTAAAAGACACGTGCCAGAGTCCCGCTTATTAAAACATATTAATAGCACACGCAGTCGTTTAGATCGCGACTAGAATTTCTATCGTCGCGTGCTGTTCACAAGGCAGCGAAAAGGTGTTCAATAAAGCACAATTCTCATTGTTCAACACGCTGATTCCTATGCTATGCGCGCGCTCGCGTTTACGGATCAGAGGTCTAGCCCACAGGAGCCCCGGTTTCTGCTCACAAGCAGTGTGTACTTCGGTCCGGTTTATGTTACCGATACCTTCTGTCGGGGGGTTTTCCGCCTGCCGCTCCTCGTTCCTTGGGCCGATCTGGTTGGTCGATGGATCGTCTGGTCGCTCCTGTTGTCCGCAATCTATCCACTTTGGGCTTTGACCGTATGCCGCGATCGTGTCAAGGTGTTCCTCCGAGTGCTGAGACAATCTTTCCCCCGATCTGCTCATCCATTTCATTTCCCCTGCCATGTCGTCCGTTGGTCCGATCCAGTTGAGCGATGGTTCATCCGGTCACCCATGCTGTCCCCAATCCACTCGCCGTGGGCTTTTGGACGTACCCTTTCTCGTGTCGGGGTATTCCGTCGAGAGTTGGAATACTCACACCTCCGGTCTGATAATCCATCACAATGTGTGCGCTCCGATTAGAACACCATCGGCTACCTGATAGAAAACAGCCCACCATCACATTCAACTTTTCGGTCAGAAACAGTTGTAAGTGAAGTGCAAACTTCTCCATTTCCCGTTGGTATGGAGGAATAATAAAGCGTGTTGCCTACAAACAACGATATGATGAACGCGTTTGTTTTTTGCTAAATTAAATGAATTAGATGAACTTGGTTCACCTTGTTTATGTTACAAAGGAGTGAACATAGAGCTGTAAAACTTCACAAAACCTGATAAAATTTACTGCATCAATGTCAGTGACCTCAGGACTCGACAACATTTGCTCTCTATCTCTCGGATCAGCCAACAAGGAACCAGAGTGAGCACGTTAGAAACAAGGTAGGACGATCGGACGAACCACGAGTTAGTCACTCATATGCAGGCCTTGTAAAATAAATATGCAATCGGTAGACAAATTATAAACTAGTTCGAACGGCTAACGGGTTATCCGAACATCCCAGTACTGCACAGTTCACACTGAATTAAATAAGTCAAATGAGTTCAGAGTTCTTGTGAACTTTTTCAAGGAACAATCGTTCAAAATAGACAGGCAGTGAACGCGACAGCGTGTTTTTGAATGCATCAACAGCTGTGTTTCATAAGTTATGAGTGGGTGGTATATTCACAGAGCCAGTTTGTCCTTTGGCTGGGTTTTTCCAATAAGTTATCATGACATGAGAGGGAATAAGTTACTGTTACTGTTACGAAACAATGGTGCAATCGCTTGATATGATCACAAAGGTGTTTTAGTCTCTAGGATATAAGAACAGAATACTTAAAGCTGCATGAAAAAATTTAGATCTGCACTATGCGGAAGTTTTTATGCCTCAAAAACGCCGTAGGAATAGGAATCCTTCCAGTACGTCTGAACCACATTGTTTGTGTTTGTGGAACTGTTTAAAATTTAGTCTCAGTCAACTTGAGTTGTTTTTAATTCAGTAAACTTAAAATGTGCTCCGGAACGTAGGAAAAAAATCGACGTGGTTTTTTACAAACAGATTGAAAACAGCAGAAAAAGTGACTTAATGATGGCAACAAGCGTATTTTACACAGGAACTATTATTTATATCCTGTTGTGTTCTATTGTGTGTCCTACTGTCCTGTTTAGCCGAACGTTTCATCCGATTCCCCTTGAAAAATATACAATAATGTTTAGTCAAACTAACAGCCAGACACGAACTTATTCAAGTGTTTTGAAGTAATACAGTGCAGCATTCGTGCTGTTGTCATTGTTGATGGCACAAGGCTGTTTTTGTCTACTACCTGAAAACCACCCATAATTGATTACAGCAGTTGCATTCAGATAAGCGTTCATACTAATTGCGTTCGGATCAAACCACAGAATATAAGTTTTGCAGTGGTTAGAGTGATTCGGCGTTGAACCTGTTTGACACACCTGGATTTGAATTTTTTGGCCCCTTCTTGTCATGAGGTGGTGTTGTCGAACACTGAACCGTTGATTTCAGTTTGTGCACATCGAACTGATACAGCTACAATATCAGAAACCTTCGCTTGCACGAAGAATTCAGTTCCTCGATTATCTCGCAACCAGAAAATAACTGTCTTGACAACTTCAACCACTCAACTCACACTGAGAACCAATGAACCATGTTCAAATTGAGGAGGCCTAAAACGTGTCTGTGAACGTTTAACAACTGTTTATCAAGCGCAATTTCGGTTTATATCATTTAAACACTAATCATGTTCGACGTCAATCCTTACAATCAGATGTATTTGAATCAAGTCATTTGTGAAAAGCAACACTATACCCTAGTTTCTCCCTCGTTTAGGAACATCACCAGCGTGTATCGTTATCAAGATTTGATTTACATCTCTGGCCCAAGCACTTTTATGATCAACAATGTTGACCAGTGTGCCAGTATTCTCACTTTAGAGATGGCCATGTTACCTTGTCTAGAAGCTTGGCTTAGTTTGGTTGTGAGCAATACTGTTTCTTTACTGATTCACCACTGTCTATTGGAGAGCTTACCAACATGATTTCTGTGTAAATTCTTTATTAGCTCGCCTATGAGGATCGTACTTTTTTGACGAAATACGAACAACGGATTTTGTGGTCTTGAAGCGCAGCCCATCCTTGATATTATCGTGCACTTCCATATATTTGCATGAGCACTGTAGTGATATATATCTCTTGCTTTGCGGCTTTATGACATCAGTCACATGATGTTCAGTATGATGGTCTTTGAGCCCGTTTTATCCAACAATCTTAAAATAATCACTTAGATTTAAATAAAATTTTACGAATTACAGTGTTTGTGTGACGTCACGGACATTCTGTGCAGAGAGCCGGGACCAGTAAAAATCGAAGAAGAAACCCCTCAAAGATTTGCGATGAAGAAATGGGAAAAACCAGTTCCGAAAGACTCGGGTATATGTGACCACAACTTATGCAACCAAGTGACAGATTAATGTGCAGCAGCTGTATTTTATTGAATGTTGTTTACCGTATGATCAGGTCACACTATGTAAAGGTGTGAGAATGGGATTTTGAACCTAGTTTCAGGGCAATGGACGTTCAAACCCACATATCGTGGTAGTTTCTGCGTTTCACTTGAGACTCTCAGAATGTGGATAAAAAGTGGATGGTTGTATAAAACGTAGTCACGTCTAGATTTTCGTCTACTAGACGGAAACCAGGAAAACAGATCTTTGAGTCGGTACGAAAAACAAATTCAGTTACAGTGTATATTTATCTAGCTTCGTTTTGACATTGATGGTTCGATTATTCGGGTGAAAAACGCATATGCATAAACCGACAAAGATTACTTCAGTTTAATGAGCAAGCGGCTCCCAGACAGCATACTATGCATCCAAATACCTTTCCGGTCTCCAGGTCATGTACGTCATCCAGGCAAAGCAGTGCATACGGGATGACTAACCAACAGTGTGGGATTAGACGTCACGTAGGCGTCGTAAAAGGTATGAACACAACAATGTCAGTCGGTTTTACTAGCCCTGGTTCACTTACAACGTCATTTATGCACACGGTGTCATGCGATCGCCTAGGTTTACACGGTGCGCCCTGACAAATACTTCGGTTGTCGGCACTGTGCGCCAAGACACACGGGAAACGCTCTCAACTGACGACTTGAAAACAGTTGTTCGGAAGATATGCACAGTTATCTTGTTAATGTTTAGAGTATGATGATACCAAACTAATTATTTTTGAAAGAGAGACAATGTATGGGACGTTTCAGATACGAATGAACGTACCCAGTACTCCGGACTGCTTGTGATTGTCATTACTGTGGACGTTGATTGTTCTTTTTGAATTTAACCGTAAAATAATGACCGATTTAATGTGTAATTGAACACATGGGCCAAGCTCAATGTCGCGTAATTCCACTTGACATATTCATTGGATGAACCATCAAAATTTTCAAAGAAGCATGGCCTCCCGAACGTTTGCTTATCAATTTTAGAGCCAAGTCATCGGTTAACCCTGGATTAAATACCGTGCACAAAAACGTTCCAGACGGTTTCATCGGACCTGTTTTAAAATTTCAGGCTTCGGTTCATTCCGGACTTTGTTACTATTATTTACGTCCAAATTTTGACAAATTTTCTCTTCGCAATGGATCTGGGATAATTCAAGAAATTTCTACTGGATTCAACAAAACCGTTAAAACGGAAAAACTGGCAGATGCGAGCATTTCGTATTGACTTGTCAGTACCAAATTTACAAATAAATGAAACGAGTTTTTTATATCGAACATTTTGGGGGCATGGTGGATAGTCACTTGGTGAGTTAGGATAGGTCACTAAGTCCAGGGATGGGCCAAGTGTATGAGCAATTGTTTTTGAACACACACAGGGGCGGTTCCAGTCGATTGATCGTGACCGCCTCGGCAAACCGCAAGAATCTTGGATTGGAATGACGTAATAGGATTCTGAATGCGCCAATTGGGCCAACAACGTGACCAGTGGTCAGGACTTGTCTTGCGACTGCGGACGATGGTTGCTTGCGTGTTTCAACGACATTGTCGTCCTGTGATACAGAGCACTGCACCAATTTAGGCAAATGTTCCTTCACTCTGGAGATCAAGCACATCTCGGTTCTGCCTATGTAACTTTCTTTGCAGTTACACGTCAACTGGTAGATACGATGTGAGGTGGTACCGACAGGCTGATCTCCTTTGATTGAAAGGACAGACAGTTTCTGAGTCCGGGCTAATACAGAGAGTTCCATTGCATTCAGCGGGCGTCTAATAGAATCCACTAGTCTTTGAGTTGTTTGGTACATTCTATACTCATGTATAAAAGGCAAGTCTGTATAAATCTTCTTCAATCCCATTGTGGCCACCAGTTCGGAGGGTGGTTTCGGTCTACTATGCCTTTCTATAAACCTTTTTGAATACCCGTTAGATGGTAGTGTAGATGTGATCAAGTCTAATTCCTTCGCAAGACTATCCTGTGTACAGATTCGCCTTGCTCGTGTGAATAGTGTATTCACTAGTGCGCGTTTGTGATGGCCCGGTGTGAAACTCCTAAAGTTTAGGTATTGACCGGACCACGTGGATTCTCTATAAACGTCTCTTTTGATACAGCCAGAGTCCTGCGGTTTGCCGAGGCGGTCGCAATCGATCGTCTGAAACCGCCCCTGTGTGTTGCGAAACAATTGCTCGTACACTTGGCCCTTCCCTGGACTTAGTGACCCATCCTAACTCACCAAGTGACTATCCACCCTGCCCCCTAAATCCTTGATATAAAAAACCCGTTTCATTTATTTGTAAATTTAGTACTGACGAGTCAATACGAAATGCTTACATCTGCCAGATTTTGTGGTTTAACGGTTTTGTTCAAACTTCTGAAGGAAATGAACTGTTTCAAATTCTATTGAATTGCTTGCGTACCGGAAGTTTTGCGCTGTTTCCTTCTATTTCACTGATGATGTTTACACAGTGTTTGTTCGTTTTCCGCAGTACTATAAATGCATCACACGGTGCCATCTTGACCACATGAAAAAATTTGACAACCTCCTGGCTGTTGCTCGATTAAACAACTTTGCGGAAAATAATTTCAATTTGTGACCTACATTTAAGATGGTTCCACCACCAAAGTACACTTTGTTTTACTGAACTGAGGAATACTGCCTTACTTGACAATTTACATAGGGAGTGTTACAGCGTGAAACATTTTCTCCGGGCAATTTTCTTTCCAGATTTACTGATGATATCTTACTTGAGTGCTTAAACTTTCTGGATGCCTTTCCTTCAGGTTGCCAAGACGGACTAGAAGATTCAGTCAGTGCTTTGTGTTTTTGGTGATCTAACCTTTGAGACACGAACGTTTCTGGAATTTTTCTCTTCTTTCCTCGAGATCTGCCTGAAGCACATTCATCGTTATTCACGAGAGTACGCCTCTGCCTGTCTGTGTCAAATATACTCAGGATTCCGGAACGCCATCTCTAGGTGTGTAACCTCATGAACAAAACCAGCCATTTTTCAATACTAACAAATAACCTCAATTATCCCTAAGCCAAACCTACTTTGCTAAAGTAGCTTTTGTTGGAATCATTTGCTGATGGAAAGCTCACACCTTTTGAGAATCATCTGCTATCAAGTTAACCCGTGACTAATATATTCTAAAGTGTCTTCGAATTCACGTTTACGGGAAAATCGCCAACTAGAAGCACATCATAATCTCACATATTTCCTTTGCATATAGTTTATCTTATAGAAAAATGGAGTTAATATCAACTGTTCGTAAATCCTTTGGATACCGTTTAGTGTTTCTGTGACAATGATTACGTTCCAGCGCTTGCTTCAATCTGCTGTTTCTTCTGTTGTCCAACTTTTCACATTCACAGCATCTGTTGCACAATTGTTTTTCTATCATTACTACTGTATTTAAGGGAAGAACAACCAGGGGACGCTGAACTGCCTAATTTCATTCTTACTAACAGCTTGTTTTATCTGAAGCCTACATACAATGGTTTACGCGGCAGCAATTCAGAAAAACAGTTTGGATTGTTTCAATGCTAACTGGCACAACTTATTCCAACTACTCTATAGCGGTGGTACAATGTGTCCAATTGTCCCTACCCATTTAAAAGTGTAAATACGAAGAGAATTTAAAGTGAAGTTTGTGTGACAAAATGTTAAACACGTAGTTAAGATCTCTTTCAATTAACCGATAACACTACTTAGTAACTCTTTACCAGACCAAACTGCTACTAGTTATGATTAGTGTGAGTGTGGCCCGGTGGTATTTCACAACACAGCCACATTTGGACACCTGTTGTAAGAAGGCCTTCAGGAAGATAACAGTGTAAAGTGTAAACCCATTGTATCGTGGGCCTCTGTGGTTCGCTTATCACCTATCCACTGACTGATGATTACATGTGTTCTCCAACACTGTTTACACTTTTATATCGTAATTTTCTGTTCAACTTTTGGAAGAAAAGATACAATCTCAATAAGACCAGTCTAACATATTCTCAGGTGAAGTAGTGTTATTTATGAGCGCGTTGTTGCTCGTTTTCTAGTAAGATTTTCTTCATTCCAAACTAATCCTTTCCCCCCTATAATCTCAATGGTGAAGAATGTATATTGTTACTTTGCTCGATAACTCGGAAAAAACCACATCTCTCTCTGTCTCACGTGTGCTCTGTATGACCATGTTTCATTTTCAGACGAATTTTTTTACAAACCATTCTGGTAAAACTGCAGTATGGTGTGCGTAACATTGCTTTCACAGTAATTTTTCAGCCAAAGTCAATATTCCACCTGATATGCATACAAATATTTCCGTATGTTTTGTATGTGAGAGCCTTGTCACGGTCAGCACAAACGGATCCAAACATCTGCAACCGCTGCTCCCAAATTCTATCGGCCTTAATACAAGCATTTACATCGTATGTTCGCACTGCATGATGAATATCAACTGTACAGTATGATGCCCATAGTGATGAAATCTTTATAATCCAGTTCATAGCAGGTAAAACGTGGGATTTAGCAGTTATCATAGTGTTTGATTATCCCCCATTAAAAAACATTCAGGTGAGGATTATAATGGTATAGGGATCACAGTTGCAAACAGGAACACAATTAGGCGATATTTTTGGAAGCACAATGTAGTGCTTGTTCAGAACATGATATAACTAACGCTTGTGTATCACGACTACATGTCAAGCCTATTATCTCAGGTCCTCACCTCGTTCGATTTTAACGGAGTGACCCTCGTCGCTTACGTTTTAAATTTATTCAAAGATAGTTAACTTAATCGATTAAGTTAGTGAGATATTTTCATCAGTTACGAATCCAAGGATCGTGATTTGTCAGGAATCAACATCGGTTTTTGATTCAGCACTGGATAGCTTTAGGAATAGGCTTTGACTTTGGAAAGAAAACGATTTTGTACATATGTTGTTTGGGGTGATGTGATGCATCACGGCTTCACCTTGTATGTTTTAAAAATCAGAAACAGTCAAACAAAACTGGCTTCGTGGTAAGCGGTTGGGATGTATCGAGTATTATCCATCACTGTTCGAACCGGGCTAGGCTGTTTAACCATTTTTCGTGGAAGGGCCAACTCACTATGGCTAGTTTGCCACAGGGGATCGGGTTGCCTTGAACTTCGCCACCTTGTCCGTTCTGTTTTGATTGCACTATCTGAGTGGTCTTTGGGGCCTGATTCATGCTGCTCTGCGTTCATCAGTGTAGCACCGTGTTCTTCCAACTCGGAACCTAGACCTATTTTGGTTAATTCCTTCGGATCAGGGATGAGACCGATCTGCTGTGATTTGGATTTAGAAAGACGACAGCTGGTCCCGGTAACATTTTTATCTACACTATCGACCATGCTGTTATTGTTGAACACGAACTGATCCGGTTGTCGTATATCGTAGTATGTGTGAGATTGTATTGGAAATCTGGTTTGGCATAGGTCATTTTGCGAACCGTCCACGTGTTGAACACTTTTGGTCATTAACCTGAAGGTGGGTACTTTTAACGTTCTCATTGCGTACAATCCGGGTTTAGAGCCCACCGCTGTTGCCACAGTTGTCACAACAGACCGAGCTGGTATTGGACTGAGAACGGAGTAGCGTGCATTTCTTGTGCCATCAACTGGTTGGGGTTGGGATCTTGAGTGTAAATGGGATATGCGGTAATGTTCCACAAATCTATCGCCCTGTTGCATGGGAGCAATAAGCGGTCTTAAACCGCTTAGTCGGTGCGTACGAGTCAACTGGACAGAGTCATCGGGGCAAAATTCTTGGGGCACTGGACTTCGTGGTAAATGAATCGACGGATTGGTTGTTGTGGGGCTGAGGGTGAATCGGTATTGGTTTGGCGAGTAGATCGATGGATATTTACCGAGGACTGTACTGCTGACTAGCCCCAGATAGTCCAAACCTTGGTAATCATCTATAAGAGAATAAAACACTGACGTCAATTAACCATAGTTAAGACACTAGATTGCAATGGAGTAAAGAACTTAAGAGTCAATACCTGTAATTCAGTTATGTCACACGTATTGATCCAGGGGCCACTGCAGTTAGGTAACTCAAACGAAATTGAATAAGAAAGAATGTCTACAGGAAGTACGAATCCTAGGGAAAGTAGTTACTGAATAGTATAATCATCCTGTCAAGTGCCATACAGGTTAACATTTCTACTGCTTAGCACAATCGCTCTACAATCATCTGTACAGCAGCAGACATGTGTGAACACCACAGAACAACATCGCCGCCACAATTTATCAACGCTCCTTCAATTCCCCTTCTACCGGTCTATTGTTCCAGTTGCGTGTTTTCCAAGACAAGCAAGTTAGTGAATACATCGGACACCCATTTGAAGGGGACTTGGATGGACGCAGGTGACCCTCATTAATGAGTTCACTTAAACTGGTGTGCATAGATGGGCTTGAAGAACAACCCCATCAATTGGCTAAGTGATCACATCTGGCAAGAATTACTCTACAGATTTGGATATCCCAATCAATATATATTGGGTGATAAATCACCGACAGCGTACGAGTGGTTTGTTTGTTATTCCCACTCATCAGACTCCCTACCGCCGAACCCCGGTTTTACCCCGAACAGCTTGGACGGTGAACGTTGACGTATGTTGTTACTAACTCATGTGCATGCAACATATACCACTTGTCTCAGAATGAATAAAGTTGGCACTTTGTGAAAGTATAATACCAGCTATCCTACTGATGCAAAGTGAATCTCCGTACTAACCTATGAGCTGCACTGAGTTTGACAAATAGGTCATTAACTTCTACAGCAATCTTGCTGGTTCTTCTAACGAAGTGCTCGAGAGGACTGGAAACCCTTCAGTTTAGGTTGTGGCCGAGCCTTTGACCATGCTCAATTGAACATGCCATGTGTGGGGTTAATGAACTCGTGGTTATCCGGCCTTAGAGTCAAACAGATGAGAGTAAAGTTTCTGATTCGCAGTCGAATGTGAACTATTTGCTAGCTCAAATAAGAGCGAAAATCTGATCTAATGTTGTAATGCACAGTGGTCCAACCTAATAGTCCAATCAACTGCGAAAACTGTGACCGAATGAGAACGATGTCCACCTTATTACGGGATGATTTGATAAACTGTCGTAACTTGGAAGAGAAGATGGTCGGACCAGTCGACTGCGGAAAGGCGTGGGATTGTAGAGAACAGAGGGAATGAACTGAATACCATGCGGCGTTCGGAGATCGTGGACGCTTTGTGCAAGCTATTAGTTCATGAATTACCTTCAGTAGGTGGAACAAACGACCATTGTGTACCTTAATACTTCTTCATTCGTATGGGTGCAAACAATCCTCTTCGACATCCTACCCCGAGTAGGAAACACACAACGGCTAAAGTGATCATGAGTAGTGTGGAAGATTTGAACATTTGAGAGTGACCCGATTGCAAAATCGTCGAGTTCCGGCTGGATTGACACCATGGAAAAAAGGGACTGTCATTGCTGTTTACAAAAATTAGTCAAACAGAACCAATCCACCCGCTGTTTTATTCAGCAAGACATATAAGCTGAATGTTATTAAAGGTTATAGGTTTTCTGGATTCCAGAGCACTTCTCATTTTATCCGGCGTCAAGTATAACAAACCGCAATCAACTTTTAAAAACCGCCGCTACGTGACATAACAGAAAGTGACAAAATGGTGTAAAAATTGTAACACGATTTCAAACGAAGTGTATGGCAGTAATTAACACGATAGCTTAGATCAGCATGGCAGTTTAAAAATTAACCATATCAGTCAATAACATAAACACAGCTAATAGCCAAGAAGACTGACGCAGTCTGAGGACAAGTCTGGAGAAATCCTTAGCTTCCGGTCACGCTAATGGAGCACATAGTACTGGCAATAGAATAGCACCTAAATGGCATAGGTATTTTACTTGCTTGTGCTCCTTCCAGTGCAGAGGCGTCCAAAAGCATTGAGGTAACAAGCATAGTTCACCGTTATGTGGTGTCGAATCTTCTGGTCACGCTCATCAAGACATAATTCCATTCACGTTGTAGAAAACACTGTGAGAAGGATGGGTTGTCAGACAACTACCAGGCAGCGTACACATACTGGTCGCACAGTACGGTTGCGATCGCTTACTCCCGTTTAATGTGTACTGAACTATTTTACGCTTACACGATAGTCTGAGAGTTCACATCTGACTAAACGTTGGGAGCAGACTCAGCAACCGAGCAATTCCACCTTTTGTTCGTATTTGTTACCTTCCGTGTTATTTCATGGGGATTTGTTGAACTTATTCGTGTACATCACAGGCTGTTAACTTTCGACCTTCATATAAACATCTGGGGAGCAACTGAATTCTTGTGAGGCGAAATAAAGGTGACGTAAGTTTGCATATTTGCCTAGTGTAACAGTAACCGCCAGTACCAGGTGACTAGCTGGATGACACTTGTGGACCGGGTTAGATCGTGCAGGCGAATCAAACTGGTATGTTACTAAACTTCGCAAACCGCTCCGGTAGAGCTGAAAGCCGACCTTCATCATTCTCATATCTCTTACTTGATAGATAACATGGCGATATCAGTTGCTGAGGTAATTCTAGTAAGCTCTCGAAACGATTGCATTAATTACATCGACTGTGGTATTGATTTTCCCTCGGTTTTCCCACGTCCAAACGACGTGCAGAACTGAGGGAAGAAATGTGGCCTTTGGGGTACGCCTGTTGTGAAAAAAATATAGCCTGTTGGACAAAAAATGGAGAACAGCATCAGTTGGCAACGTTGTTCTCATTCAGGGTTAGCCGCACCTGCACCTGTTCACTCAGTAAATAAAACAGTATGTTATTGTTAGTGTATCGAATTTTTGAGATACAATCATGTGAAAATCCGACCCAACCCAATTCCCCTAAATATTTACCCCTCTGCATTCAACCTCCCCTGTTTCTGGACGTTAATTGGACCTTGACCTAGGCGATTTGTTTTGTCACGTCAATTTGATGGTTGTGTGAATAACCAATTGTCTGTCATTGTACTTTACTTGAGTGGTACCTGCACCCCCTTTTTTGGAGCTCGGCTCATCCCCATTGTTTTGAACCTGTTGACTGCTCGGAAGAGCTGTTTTGGGTATGGATGCCTTATTATGTGATTATAGTTCATGTTTAGCCCGTTCAGCAGCAAATTGCAACCCATTCCCCGGAAACGATCCGTCGATCGAAACTGTTGAGGTTGTCTAAATATTCACTTTGATAATTTGTTCAATAGTACCGTGGCATTACGATCCAATCTGGTTTTGAATATTTGGGATCATCGGTTTATCGCTACGCGTTGCTCAACGCCTTCGTGGAAGATGGTACAGTTAGTATCGCTTAACGCCCCGCACGCATCGATTACGTGAACTTCGATGATCATCGCTCCCTCATCCACCAGGTTCGTTCATTTGGCTTGGTAGATTTCCACGGAAATCGACATGCTGACCATCACGGATCACACGTGGACGAATGATCTGAATGTAGACAACGGGCTGCTCGGTCGCGATTTAACCTCGGGCTTGTGGAGACCTGGGGGTGATCGATTCAATGGCCACGCAGGCACTTTTGCACTGCATTGTGTTAATGATTTGGTCCATGCATGGTAGCTGGAAAACGTCAATTGGTCTACCTGATTCATATCATCAGCGGCTTGCTTTACGAGGATTCGTCAACAGAATTTTGATCATGAAAGTTTTCTGTTTATGATGTCAAAATATTTTAAGGCCTCAATGTAACTGACTGAAGAAGCCGTGTACTTAAATATAAATGTGTTTGCAGCTGAAGCACTATCCCTTTCATAGCAAATTCATGGGGATCATTTTGTCCATTTTTATCCAACTACATGCGGTCTTTTTAACATGATGTCAACTCATGGATAAGTGCCTTATGCGGCCGGTTCGAATATAGATGAGTCAACTGATAGAAGACTGACATTCAAAAATACCATCAAAGTGTATTATATAGAGACAATTCAGTGCACTTGCGCGAAGCAAAAACTGTTTTCAGCCTTAATTAAGCCATTCTCCACGTCCAGTCCTAGTAAGTCAACTACTGCTGGCTGACCGTGATCATTTACTGTGTCTAAGACCGTCTGTTAGCAACCGTCCTTTACAACCTTTCACTACTCGACCAAAAATAGGAAACAGTCATGGATCGCTTGCGCTTTTTAGTGTTAGTCTGCCCATATGCGCACCTTATGGCACTAGACCACTGGCAGTGTGAGCTGGAGCCAGGTCATTACTGTTGTGCTAGACGGCTAAGGCGGCATCCGTTGTAGATTCACTGACAAAATCGAAGTGTTTTGAGTGAACAACTACCTGCTGATTTTAAAGCCTCGCCGTAACTGTAAGGAGATGAATATGAGTTTGTTTAGGGATCAGAGAAAGGAAACTCTAAAAGTGGACAATCGTTAAAAACCCCATGTGGACTCTGTTGCGATCAGCCACAACAAGGCTGATAACCACGCTTTCGGGTCTATTTCTAACTGACTCTTGTCCAATGTTGATCCGAACAGCAAGTAGACATACTCATGGTTAATATTCGAACGTGATATTGACGTCCTATACAACCGTTAATGAACAAACACAGTCAGCGGATGTCGTGGATTACTCAGTGGTAAGATCGAGCCTTGTGAAACTGGACCACGGTGGTCTGGATCAAATGGTTCAAGAAAGTCCAGAGGTTTTAATTGCCTCCTCGATCGGGTCAAACCGTTAAATCAGAATGTATGAATGTTAGCCTGTCTCAGCAGCACCATCTGCTCATCTTTGAGACACAGGGACTGTTAACGGACCAATGGCTAAATTCTAACGCTGATTGACGGGAACCGCTACCTCTAAAGTAACGGCTGATCGTTACAGCATGATCTTTGTCTTTGTCACTATATTCATTAGAAGAGAGTGAGTTTGTTTTCATCACATAATTCAGACTGCCTTCGTTGTGGCGTATAAAGGAAAGTCCTGGAAAAGTCTAACGATACCTGTTTGTGTCCTGTTTGGGCTTATTTTGAGCTTAATTGAACAAGCGGTAAGACAGTGTTTGAAACACTTGTGATGACCTTCCGGAAGACCGTTATAACCAAACTCGATGCATCGATGAAAAATTCATCACATATGATTCCGGAACATTTTGACTGCATTCGTAACAAATTTGGTGCGAATAGTCTACAATTTTAGACTGAAGATAAGCTTAACTGGTTTTACCACTTTTGTTTACAACACTTAGTTCACTTCGAGAAATTTGGAGAATTAATCGAAAGGGGTTAACCGTGTGATGTTATTCAGATCAGCATTTCCTGCATCGTGAACGTGCACTCGCGTGTAATTCGGTCATAGGGAGAACAAGCACAGCGGGAGACACATGGTCATGAACTCCTTATTGGAAAGCCATTGAAGAATAGGGGTTTTTGAAGGATACGTGATCCAGTTTCTGAATAATTTTGGTGAAGAAGGCAGCTCTATGTTGTCCACCTTTAAGATTCGAGTGACTCGGCTTGATTGGTAATCGACCGGTTGATCAGCCAACGGGACTGTGTACTGTATGGTCCGTTACCACTTACTCAAATGTATATTTCATGGTCGACAAAAGTAGACGGAAAGAGGAGACCGAGGAACTTGATGTTGTTGATGTCAGTGAAAAAATAATCGTAGGCCTTCAAAGATCGTCAAACAGTGCACCTACAGTATGGTTCTCCATAAATGGCAGTGCTCTGGAGGAAACTGCTGGGTCTGAAATTTATCAAACAAGCCTGAAAACAATTAAGCCTGCGTTTTGTTCTCCTTGTGGCGTGCCAAAATGTTTGACTCCCAACTTCAAACCATATCCAAGCAAATACGACTTTTAACTCCCCAAAATATCATTTTGTAAGTTGAATTCTCCTGAGCACAGGTTCAGTCATACCCGGAGCAGTAAAGTGAACGCGTTTCTCAGTAACCTGTGTTCTGGAATTCAACCCTAATTTTACAAAATAGTTCCATTATTGCTGGAATCGACGAAAGTTAGTCTTCGCTCGAATTGGATCATACAGCAAGCTAATCTTTATAACCCACCGTTCCTAATTTCCCCAGGCATCCTGACGACCAGACTCAGCGAATTAATCTTCTTCTCTGCTCTGCCGCCCTGATTTTTTCACAACTAAGATTTCTACGGAAAGCGCTGTAGGGGCTATTGAGCAGACTCTCCGCTACTGTACAAGTCACCAGACACGCTGAAGTCTCGTCAGCTACAGAAATGCGATCATGATAAATTTGGCTTGATTTTCGAAGACAATTCTTTAATAAACATTCTGAATGACATTTTCTGTACAAGGTGACTGAAGACTGGCCAAGTAAATTATGTTTTTGAAATAGACTAGCTCATGTAAGTGTGCACGACAAAATGTTTCCAGTCTTGGGCGTCAACTACAGACGCAGGTGCAAACCCCTTCTATCTGAGACACATCAGCGGTTTCCGGTCTACAAGTCTAATTGTATGAAGCCCACATAACACCCGGCAAATAGCATTGCTCCAGACATCAGAATGGCGTGAGTGAACCTGTCAAACCGAATGTCTATGTTGGTTATTTCAACTATTCAAATCGAACAAAGAATTCATATAAAATTGGGGCTATGTTTCTATTTATCTAAGTTTTATGGCCGCCTCAATCTGTTACGAAAAAATAAAATCGTTCGCGTTTAAAGATGAACACATCCTTTGTCTGCCAAATAAAAAAACAACTGGAATTAACTGTCCACAGTACTTGTCTAGCGTGCTGTGTACGTCGCACCTGAAAGCACACAGCAGATAATTCTTCCGCTCTGAGATAGTTGATAGCAAATCCAACCACACAATGAGTAACGAAGTAGCCTTTCGTGGGTGTACGCGGAACACATGACAGTGCGCTCTAGTGTACTGGTTTGACAGACAAAATAGACAGTAGACGTAAACTTAATGCACGATATTGCAATACCGCCGCGAATTACCTATAATGTCAGAGATTCCGCTGAATCAGGACTGGCGTCATGTGCAGACTAGAAATTAAGTCCCAAATGTTGAGCTGATAAGGGTTAGGTCAAAAGTGCGTAGTATTCAGCATGGAAGTGAAAGTTTATCCCAGACAAGGATTTCGAAATGAACTAAACATTTTGGTTACAATGTTCATCAAGGCTATACAGGCGGAAGGAGGTCCGAAGACTAAGAGACATGAAGATCAACGGTGGAACAACCCAGCTGAATTGAATCGACGATTGGAAGGGTTGACTAATCACATAACCTGGAAGCTTTTAACAACTGATCCAGAAGTAAGTTCTATCTTTTCTTAACAGGTAACCCACTCGATAATAAATTTGTCTGGTATACTGCATTACCCTAGTGTTTGTCTTAAGTTCCGTATATTCCTGTTCTACTGGATACACGAGCGCAGACGCTATCTTGGCTTGTGAACCCTTCAGTAGTGAGACCGAGGTCAGCGTGTGACCAGGCGGAATCCTTGAACAGAAGGGAATCTATTAAATTTCTCCACGTGAAGAAAGCAAAACAGCTGCTCAACGA
>QNGE01003465.1:0-56766 GCA_008508345.1 Paragonimus westermani | reverse complement strand
ATTTACAAAATCCAATGCAATGACTGTAGACAACACTACGTCGGCCAAACCGGACGGAAATTATCAACACGAATACATGAACACGAATTGGCCATCAAGAGGCTTAATCAATTTTCCCTGATCTCCGCCCACGAGAATGAAATTGAACACGCCTTCAACTTGAACACCGCAGAAATCTTTACTTAGGCAAATACCAAACATGCAAGAAAATTTCTCGAAGCTTGCTACTCATCAACCGGTTCAACAAACAAACACATCGAGTTAGACAAAATCTACGACAGAGAGCTGCCAATCAGACTCCAGCTCAAGGACACAAGGGGGCAGGTCGAAGGTCAAACACTTCGGAAAGCGACCAACCAGAATCAGCTCAGTAGGTCAACCAACTCTGCTATATAAGAACAGGCATTGATCCGACTTCACCAAACGCCACATTCAAAACTGTGAGCTAAAACACTCAGGCGCTGATGATGTCACCTCGCTTGGTGATGAAACGTTTGCAACCCAAATGCCAAGCTCGGCGAACATATCAACACCAAAAGTTTTTAAGCAGAATGACTAAAACGAGTCGTATAAAATTCTTGCAAATTATCAACAACAAAGGTGCCGGTCGTATAATTCTGTTTTAAATAAAGCCCACCCATGTTATTGTAAATTTGGTACTGATGAGTCAATACGAAATGCTTGCATCTACCAGTTCTCATGTTCTATATGATTTGTTCAAACTGCTCGAGGGAACCAATTGTTTCATATTCCTATTTTACGTCAAATTCTTATTCTATTACGGCGCCTTGGATAATTACTGTCTACTGTTCTTTAATACCACTTGCCTGTTTGCTGTTAAAAACGATGGCCGTCGATGTAATTAGAAGGGAGACAACTGAATAACCTTAAGCGGTATGACATTTTCTTATCGTCCAATGCATGCATAAACGCAGAGGTTATACAGATTACAGACAAAGTGTACGTAAACGTGTGGCGATCGTGTAACACACAGAGTCACTCTTTCAATGATCTTACACCGAAGGTACCGAAATAGCTCCGCAACAAATATAAAATAATTTGTACCACATTTGAATGATTAAATATACGTGCGAGATATGTCAACAAGGTTCATTAAAACTTTAGAATTGAAAATTGTATCCTTTACGAACCTTTTACCAGGTGACTTATCGTTGGTCAGCTGACCTGCCACTGAATAAAGTTATGCCACCAAAGATGTGAAGTTTCCGGTGATTTCAGATACGTTTTGTTACAGCAACCTTCTTATTTCCGAATTCGCAGAGAAACCTAACAATTCAACTCCCAACCGAGTAAGGGAAACCGGATAACTTTTCGAACATAATTGTAACAGTGAAAATGTCGGCATAGACAAGAGTATTTCTGAGGCACAGCCTTTGAAAAAAATGTCTGTCACTCACTGTTTTTGACAAAATACATCTGTTTAATTTTCTAGTGTGTACTACAGCACACCATTAGCATGAAGGAGTTCATGCGACAACTTCTGGTTGTCATTTTTCTATCCATACGATGCGTACTAACGAATTCATTCAGGAGAATGTGGAAACTGATAATATCTTGAACTATGCACACCAAAAGTTAAAATTCACTGCGCAACATCCTCTCCCTGTTCGTTTGCAGTATATGTCTAGTTAAAAAACATCCGAAAATATGAAGATCTGCGCAACAAACGTATTATCATGTACATATCAAAGTAAAATAACTTCTCAACAAAGTCGAAAACGTAATCTTCCTTTTTATCGCATTTTAAATTTTCGAGTTAGTTACTGAGCCAGAGTAAATTCCGAAACAGTGATGCCAGGCACAGTAGCATTGGCTGCCTGTTTCCTCGTTTTCATATTTGTTTAATGAGTAAGCCCGAAGTGGACGACGAAAGTAAGAAATGTTTCATCTAATCAACAGTGACGACTCCTCCAAACTCACTCATTCCAAGAAGAACAATTGAGGTTCGCAGAATACGCAGAACATTAGAAAAACAGTTCGTTTGTGTATGTCGTGTTTCTGTAATCTTTTTGCTTATGCAGATGAGAAAGCGTGCAACACTAGTGACCTTCATGATTCCCGGCAACAAGTAAAGAAAAACCTATTTTTCGTTTAGACATAAATGTAGAAATCAGACCGATAAACTACTCATTTAACCTGATTACAGTGAATCTGTTGGTCGGCACTGTTAAGCATTTGTCTGGCACTCACCAAAATGATTTGATATCATACTTCGTCGTTTCTGAATAGCCGGGGGAAATGGTCCACGCTGTTCGATTAGAGGATTCTCAAGAGTCAACTAGGGAATAATGTGAAAATGATGTATTCAATAACTCCAGAGACTTTATGACTTGATCGGTAAATTTTGAAAGCATCTCATGACTGTCAACCGAAAAATTGTTGGTTAAAGTGATTTCAAAATATTGTATATATTTTACCTACATTGTAAAAACGGAAAAAAATTAAAATCTATAAGGGTGAACTGTGACTCGAAATCCCGTTAGGTTGCCTCAGCTACTCTATGCATACAGCTATTGCTGGCAAACTGAGATAACTCAGTAACACTGGGTTCCGAGTGTGAAGCAGTGTCTGCTATCATGAGAAAGTAGTATTTGACTACGTTGAATTCTGAGCTGTTAGTGCAACGTAGTTGGTTTTACTCAGTTCAGAATACGTCTGATCTATCCGTGCCATAGACGTCGATCTGATCTGTGGCTACCTCTACGACTGCACGATAACTGATACACAATGTGCAAGACCGAATAGCTAGGCAAACCGATTTTCTCACTATGATTGGAAGTGGGTGTAACTCTGCAGCCGCTTAAGTTCGAGCCAGGCAGACTTAAATCTGTGCATGAGATCGTTTGTCAGCTGTTCGACACTGAATTGCGTAAATAAAAATACACGTCTTTTCAGCAGTGTGATTTACCTTCTAGCTCTGTTCGCCTTGCCATACCCCATAAAGAATCCATCACAGTATTCAGTTGCTGAGCAAACGATATTCAAATCAAATATACGATGAGACCAGTGGCTTGATAGCCAATGCACACAAATATGGCCAGACTTAATAACCCGACCGTGATAAAGATTTCATAGTGGAATGCGTTAACACGGTATAGCGTTTCTTTCGAAAGGGACAGGCTGGAAAGGCCTATGAGAGCGTAAGAGTTGTTGTCAGTTCTGGGTGATATTCCGTTCACAACCCCGCTCCGTTTATCTGTGAAAACGTTGGTGTTGATGTTTTGAGTCAGGAAAGCGAGTGGCACGAGGACTGTTCATTTATGAAACTGAAACATATGGTATATGCTCTAACAACAACACCAACGATAGTCAGTCGACAACACGGTTCTCATTGAAAAGTTTATCACCTACATGCATTACAATACTCTTTCTTCTGTTTCTCCAGATCATTTCAGTAGATACTTTTGCCTTTCCATGCAGTAGTATAGTGTGATTTTTTTATATCTTCATCACACTAGTATCGCCCGTTCTGTCCGCAATTTAATTAATGCGACTGTCTCTGGACACTTGTAAAATTCCAGCTAGTTAATGAATATAAAGCAACTGTATAAAAACGTACTTCTCGTTTGTACTTGTGAAGTGAATAGCTTCATATGAACTTATCAGCTGATTTTTTTCTGTTTCGCCCCGAAAACATTAGTCACTGTGACCAAGACCTATTTAACTTGATGAAAACAAAAAGAAGATTAGCTGGTTCACCACACCTTTGTGATTACTGGATATTTTGTGCTATTAACAAACATGAGTTTCCAGTACACTTGAACGTTTGTCGAATATGTCAGCGGAAGAATTACCTAACTTGCTAAGTGTTCAGCCATTTGCTGTCAAGAGTCTTTATTAGTTCTACTCATTTTTGTGTTACAACAATTTCTACTAAAATGGATGATGCCAACAGAAATGGACTTTTCCATTGTTTCATCTGCAGCGTATTTAAAATCTCATGTCGTCTAAGTGGTAACACGTCTCGCCAAGTGGCTGAATACATAAATTTTGGCGCAATCTACATTCTATAGCTTGGGGATGCGAGAAGCCATTCCTCTGTTGAATGAGCCGAGTATACTTATATATGTTTGGCTCTCGAGTTCGACCGTTCAGAAGGGATAAACTCATTAAACGCAATCATTTTCGAAAGGTCAGCAGAACCAGTAATATGAAAAACGCCTGGAAAATCCGCGAAACGGTTACCCAAATACAGTTTACCAAGCCTCTTACCAGCGTACATTAGCACACGACAGGCAATGTCTGACTAGCAGAAACAGTGACAGATCGAGCGTGACTTTTTTCCCTCTGGTCTGTTCTAACGGCCAGTCAGTCTGAGGACTCGGTGAGGTTTCTTGAATGTGTGCGCCAGGACAGCACACGAACTAGTTCATTTACGACCCAGTTAAAGCAGATTCTGGTAAATTGTTTGGGATTGAAACGATAGGAGGCTGTGAGGCTGTTCACCACAATCTGTGCAATCCAGACGACGTTGGAGCCATATGACATCGTTTAAGGCATAATTAGGACTGGGCCAACTCACAATTTGAAGGAGTTGGCACAGCAGCCTACCTGTTAAGGTACGTCTTCTCTGATAGCTTATTAATTCATCAAAAGTTGATCCACTTTAATCTGCCTATTTGGATAAGCTACTCGGCAAAATGTCGCACTGACAATTAAAAGAATATCTCCTATCTTAGCAGTTCTGGGCTTTAAGTATAAATCATAATGGAGATGCCAGGAAGGTTTTGAACTACGAATTTCCCTCTCAGGCAGTTGCCATTACAATTTCAATTGATAAGAATGCAGAGGTCGTCGCTGACAAACGGTACATTATGTAATAACATAAAATAACACCCGTTTCAAGTTGTCTTACAACGAGCCCAACGGTTCCAGTTGGCAAGGAACAAGATAATTACTATTGTAAATAACTCCGGCCAAGATAAGCTAGCTGCCTTATCACAAAAATTAACGCCCATCATAAAATAAACGTAAACTGTGGTTTTGGATCATTATAACTCAGCCGGTTTGAAACGTTGCCTCACCTACCCGTTAAGGTTCTAATTACGGTTACAAGAATTGTCTGGAAGAACACAGGCCTAATTGTTTTCCGAGGTTCTCCCTGGCCCAATTTATTCTCAGTTTCCAGTGGCAGAATAGAAATCAAGCTAATTGTCACCTATCGACAAACAAGTAATCTTTTAATGATAGGTTTGACGGAGAAGTATTTGAACAGTTTTTGGCCACTGGCTGACAGTGAAATTAAGCAAAAGCAAATCAATGTTTTACGCACATAGAGAGATTGCTTTGTAACCGTTAGTACCGTCATACCTTGAGGAATGTTCAAAAACACAGAAGGGAAGTTACCTGGGTTGAACTAAAACCGTGAACGTCATGTTTCCATATCAATGATTAACCAACAGAGTAAGTAAATGGTTTACATTGTTACGCACCCAATAGGTCAATAAAATCCATGCAAATGGGTTTGAGATTCGTTGAAGTTCTGACTACGTAAATGGCACTATTATGTCGTTGTCTGCGAGTGAATTTTGCTATGGGATTGAATAACGAATGAGCTGGGTATGGGCATAGAACAACACTGTTATTTCCAAAGATTTTATCAGCAAGCGGATTGCAAGCTTTCAAGCACAACATCGGTAGTGTGTCCCTAGTGCAGCTGCCCCACGTTAAAACTATTGTCCATTCATTTGATTACTCGAGAGATTTCACTCAAAAACCAGTGACTACTACAATATAAGTAGCAGTGGGGGTGCGCAGATTTTCACGTAGCCTGAAATGAGTAACAAGGGTCAGGAAATGCCTTCAGTGAAACCACACGTAAGTTAAACCGGGGACCGTCATAAAAACGAATCGAAAATCATCCGAATTTGGCGGCTGTCTTTCCGACTGGCTCGATTCAAAGTGAAGTACCAGGCTCAGCTGATTCAAGGCAGTCGGTAACCCCGAAAGGTTACCGATTGGACTGAACAGAACGCTCCTGTTTGTAATCCCCTCAAAATTATCGGGTTGGCCGGGCGCTCTGTAACTAAAGTTGCGGTAGAGCTCCCAAATATGGTAATTTGTTCACTCGTGCTATAGAATTAATGGCGCCTTGTTTAGCACGCTTATCGCCAGCCACAAGAGATGGAGTGCAGACCCCATTCCTGAGGAGGATATAGACTATATATACATGTACGTATATATATTCTGCTTTCATTCCAACTGGGCGGGATGGAAATCTCAGGTGATTGCGGAAGAAACGACTAACTGTCGCTCATGTTCAGTTTTTAACAACCTAGCTCACTAACATATTGCAAGTTCAAGTTCTCCCGTATGCATGTTTTGGTATTAAATAACTTTCAAAGGTTTTTTTATATGTCTGGAAAGGGGTAAGCAACAAATAGGTAGCTTTCGCTGACGTTCAGGGGATGAGCAAAGAATCGCTGTCTTTTTCGAGTGTACACTGCACTCCAGGCCTTGCAAAGAAAACTTCTTTGTGGGTATACACCTTACTAGTGAGTAGGCAACGCCTTTTCGGTTTTGAAGCCAATCAGTAACCCAGCATGTTTCTCTCACTCGTTTGTTGTGTAACAAATGTATCAAACTCTCCATTGGTCGCAAGATCGACCTCTCTACATTTAAATGACCGGAGCCACTTTTTCACAGACGATCTTTTTTATTTCGCTAAGCCGTATAACGAATGCACGAAAATAAGGGCAGCAATGATATCCATACAATGGTGGACACAACTGATTTCACTGCTCGATGGGAGCTAACAAATTTACTTTGAAACGATTTAGTTCACTACTTACGGAACAGTAGGAGACCACCTTCAAAACCAACACTAAATTTCATGGGATGCTTTGTTTTCTGTGACCACGATGTTAACCGTAATGTGCGTAGATGGATAACATCTACAGAAAGTCAACAGTAAGTATACTATCGGAACGTCTAAATGAAGCATTAAGTCATGTCCGTTTGAGCCTAGTTGGGACAGCTGAGCAGAGAAAACAGCAGCTGTCCTACACATGAGACGAGCTGAGTTTTGAAAACCTGTCAAACACTGATGTTACAATGAACCGACTGCGTCATGTTTCCAGCTGACAGATATGGCATGATATCAAGCCTAGCGAAAATGGACTTGGTAACCTGTTTTTACACTGGCTTTGTAGTAGGTAACCCGTTCAACATGATATCCATTAATCATGTGATGAGCAACTGGTTTCTTTTATACCCAACATAAATAAGTGGTTTGTGTACCGGAGTTGACGGATAAAAACAGCAAAGAATTAACTTCTTGAACACACTTTCTTGGAGATTTTTCTATCTTCAGTATAAACCCAATAGAATAAGTTTCTTAGACAGAACTTTCTAATCGAGATAAAAAAAATCCCCGCGCAATAAAACTATTGGGTTTTTCGTGAACAGTGCTGAGGAAGTGTTGTCCCCGTTTAATGTCCATAAAACTTCCAGTCTCAGTGTGTAGCTAGCATATTCTACGGTAATGAGTTTATTGCGCGTCAAAGTGGACAGTAAGAGGTGTGTCCACTCAACAAGTCCAACATGCACGGAAACTGACAGATGTGTCGTAGATACTAAGATTCAGGTGACCACTTGTCCCATTTGTTTTCGTATAAACGTTTACACATTTTATGATTTCGGGGTCATAGTGTCTGTAATGCAATACAACGTCTGCATTACCGCTTGAAATGTATTTCGTCCTTAAACAGTAGTATTACACAAACTGGTACAGACAAATCACAACTGCTAACTTACCGGATGTTCAAATTGGCTGGTATCCTCGGAACGTTCGTAATGCACACCATCTCGATAATTTACAACATTCTGTTGTGGAATTTTCTGATAACGACTATCAGACCTAGAATTCGTAACGAAGCTGTTTTCAACAGAATCCGGTCGTTCCTCCGTATACATTTGGGACTCGATATGCCCGTCTTTGCCGGAATTTTCAGTTACGGATTCTGAAAAGATGTGTTTGGTCTTGATGGTTGTTTCACTATGGTCCACGGGTTTGTGTACCTTTGGTAGATTGCCCAATGGTGAAGAAGAGTTGCGTACGTCATCCATGCTGGGGGCAATATTTCTGACACCATCAGACCAAGTGCCGCCCAAATCCTCTCCTGAAAAATGGAGTTAACATCTTAATTATGGAGTAGTTACTCAGAAATGGAAATTGGCGTTTACAGAATATTTTCACTAACCCCGTGACTTACAGCCTACTTCTCTCATACAGCTAATTTAACTACCCTTAAATGAACCCGACTATGTAGCGGCAGATAATTAAGAAATGAACTGGTTTGGGAAAGAATTATTGTAGACTGCATATTATATTCGCGGAAGAATAGTTATTTTATCACAAGCGAGATGATCTTCAAATGAGAATGCGACGTTCAGCTTCACCATAAGATTCACTGTGTGTCTATTCTCACCGTTTGAACAAAATATACGCAGGACAGGTTTGGTCACCTTCAGACAATAAGAAGTTCCATAGTTTTCACACAATATTAAAATACCATAATGTATGCATGGCTAGAACTACGGCTACAAGTCATGCTACTGTCAATTAACATAACGAACTCCCACATTTTCCTACCCCTCTTTTCATTTTGGTTTTGTGGTGTAGAGAGAGACAGGGAAGAAGATCGTTTCATTGTTTTTTCTCAGAGAACTTAGTTAAGCTACTCGTGAAAGACCGTTGTTCTTAGTTTGATAAAAATACAATGGGAAGCACGTTGAAGAACGGATGCTTTTAATCTTTAGAATTCATTCGTCTTCATCGTTAGGACACCTCCCACTAGTAAGCATAGAATTGACGTGGCTTCTTAGCTATATAGTGTTGTTTATTAACATACGGGTAGTCTCGCATTAATACTTGCTCGTTTGTGCCTCTGTTTTTTGCTTAGTAAGTCACCAGCATAATGGGTTGGGTTTGAAAACCTGCTTCCGGGGTGATTCTGTTGTTTTAACTGGTGTCGACCAGAAAGACATAGGCACAATGGGCCACAAGACAAATGCTCTTCGACAAAACTATGACTCACGAACTTTGAAATGCTTGCATTTCCTGTGACTGTAATTTCTCCATGTGTTTGCTGGTTAGTTTACTATAGTAGACGAATTTAGGAATACGGTCATAATTCATTACTTTAAGGACAGACGGGTGGGAGAAAGAGACTGTGTATGTCGGTAGCTCAAACATTAAAAAGAGTGATATGAAGAAGGTGAGTGAGAAAGAATGCCGAAGAAATATCGATTGCCCAAATCATTTTTGAAACTTCTCCCCAAACCTTTTTGGACACTCATAATGCTCCATGGTATGAGCTATTCCGTTTAGATTAGTTGACAGTTTTGAGAAACA
Source organism: Paragonimus westermani (assembly GCA_008508345.1). NCBI lineage: Eukaryota > Metazoa > Platyhelminthes > Trematoda > Plagiorchiida > Troglotrematidae > Paragonimus > Paragonimus westermani. The sequence goes on along the minus strand of QNGE01003465.1, from coordinate 47,390 downwards.
GACACATACTTTCATTGCTTTTCAGTTGTTTGAGAGACTAGTACACCAATAAGATTGGAATTACTGCGAAATTTTCGGGAGATATTTCTGAAATCCGGACAATCTTTAGGTTGGAGGTGAGTAATTGATGATGTGAGGTTTATGGTATGTTTCATGTGCATAAAAGCTATTTTTGCAGGAAGCGAGAAATATATGTACCCAATATCTCAAAGTACTGGGAGTAAACAAGCACTGTTTGTTTAAATTCGAGTGGGCTGCTCTAAAATGCAGAGGTGTATTCCGATATGAAAAAATTGTGGCAGAAAACAATCATCTTATTACTGGTGATGTGCAGATAACCTCTGAACGAGAGGCAATGACTTTTGACTCTCGATCCAAACACTGCATATTCAGACCATCGAAATGAAATTCACATTAATGTCCAATGTCAACTGGGAATTTCACTCTTCATGTTTGTTTACAGATAGCTCAGATTTGGTGTCCACTTTCAAATTGTGCCACTTCTAATGCACACTCTTGTTAGAAACTTCGTTTAGTACCTGTTTCTCCTCCCAAGGAACTTCGAAAATCAGTCGTTATAGTAATTTGTGCCTTTTATGAAAACCACAACTTTCATCCTTATTCGAAGACCCTACGACTACTTCTGGTGTGGTAAATCATGTCGAGAAGGGTTAGTAAACCGTAAAACAGCTCTAGATCTCCGTACTTTGATTTCACAACAGTCCACTGTTTGTCCCTAAATTACCATCTTCCTTGAATACATATCGTATTCTAGCTTGTGGAACTAAAGCTGACTAATGATCTAGCATGAGCCCCCGGCTGGGTTCGACGCAGTAGAAACAATAGCAGTTGGAGCTAAGGACGCGGTTAACCTGTTGTGAATTACAAGTACAGCGTTGCATTGATGAAAATATACTTTCCAGGTGCTTGAAACCCGGTGGGCCATCTTGTTTGTTAATTGCAGAGTAGGATAATCAGGACACAATAAGTGGTTGCAGTCCGAACTTACCGATAGGTAGATCTGAATTTATAACACACAGTGGTCTGAAAACAGCTTTTTCGGAAACTTAACTAACCATAGAGCGCTACCGACACGAAACACAATCCAGTCACCGTTGTCAACTACACTATGCCACTAGGTAACGAACAAAATATGAGTCCAATTACTTATTGAGCCATCCATCGTTTACGTTGCTCTTTTTTGTTGAAACAATATCTTCTTAGTTAGTCATGTTCCTCTAGGTTTTGATCGACCTCCTCTGCGGAAGGACTCTCAGCAACTAAGTGAAAAGAAGTGGGCAGGCAAGCAGACAGTCGAACCGGCTGGTGCCGAATCACTGAATGTCACAACTAAATGACGGCAACTGAGGTATCACATCATTAACCGATCTTATTTATTCGAATAGTCTTTTGTCAAACCAACTTTGTTTGAGACCGTGCGTTTGCCTGCCTTAAGCCACGATCGAAATGATGGGACATCTACATCATCAAAAGGTAGTATTACCTCTCAGGCTGCATCAAGCAATAAATACGATGTCGTTGATTCAGACTCCGATGCATAAACACATGACGTTTCCAATGAACTCATTATTTTTCAAAACTGAGGAAGAATGTACTTCCAGAGGTTTGGATGCACAACTTGATTTTGCGTGCATCTAGCGGTTACGGGCGATCTGTTGCGCTAGATCAAATGAAGAGTATATTGATGTGTTGAAACACACACATGAACCAGTAGTACAGGTGTACAACAGCGACACAAGTATCTCTTCATCCCCACACATTGCTAGGTTGCCTCATAGAATGAGCGAGTCTAGGCTTGTTCACATATATCATTCGCCCGAATGTGCACTCAACTCTAAGAATGCGATGACACTTCTATCGAAGAAAAACGGGACTATAAATCTTCTCCTTATCTAAACGGAACGATATTTGCATTCGACATAGCAGCCGGGTAGGACACTTAAATTATCATATGAATGCAGGTCTCTATTCTTATTGTCGTTTTTCAACAAAAGACTTTAGGCCGAAAGGAGACTTGAAAACAATTCGGTTCTGTCGTAGCTGATTGCGTACTTCAGTGGATCTGATCCCCCCTATTTATTTGCGACAGACGTAAATCATTCTTCACCGAAAAATCCAGAAATTAGGCCACTCTTGTTCTACGGTTTATTCGATGTAAGGCTGTTAACTCGGTGTAACGGCAATCTTTTCAACCTCTTAGAACACTTGGCCAGGTAGAGTTATTGTCAGGTATGTGCCTTGGAAAACCATTGATACACTGAATTGTTCAAAACACTGCTTACCGATTGAAAATGAGATAGAATAGTCCTCAAATCCTGAACGGCTGCGTACAGTTTTTAATGTACAGTTTGTCATTTCTGTTTGGAGATCTCAACGCGTGTATTTCACCCAATTTGGACCAGCCAGTAATTCATGTAGCGCCACCTTTTCAGTTCTACCCCAATGAGAACGTTTTAATGATCCCCCAAAATTTGACTAGTTCAGCGCGATAGAACACGGTAATTGGTCAGTCTGAATTGTTATGATCTCACGGAAACCGATCTGGTTATCGATTTTAATGCATGTCGTACATATTTTTTTGGTAGCGGTGCATATATAACCGATTGGCAATCGAGTACCACATGACATACAACGACGCACATATGTCACGAAAGAGAAAACAGAGAGTTTGACTAATAAACAAGGTTACTTTCAACAACTAGCGGTAACAAACACAAAAACGAAATCCCCTGTTAGCTGTCATCACCTCTGAACTTGTAGCAGAGAAATCAGTTATTCACCTTTGTATGACTACACAGTGCTCCCTCCCCGAAGCGAACACTAACAACGAAAAAGCAGAACGGTTCTGATTTTATTCCACCGAACTTCATTATTGGGTCACTTGAAACCCCTAAAATGAACTCCTTTAAGTGGGCAATTCACCTCGATGAAATTATGAACGCTTTACAGCAACTAAACTCTTAAGCATCTAATGGATGCTCATCCATTCGTGTTCGTCGCGCAGGCTCGACCCCGCTCAAAACTCTGAAGTGGCTCGGTTATCCAGGTGGAAGATAGGAACAGATGTCTCTCTGCTTTTACCATTTGATCAGACCGGCTGAACAACCGCATGTACCGCTGGGAGAATAAAGATGCGAGTGGATAAGATGCCTGTAGTTGGCTTTGACATCTAAGGGTCTGTGTTCACTCGTAACAGCTGGGTTTTGGTCAGGCATTCATAATGATGTACCATTTGCGAAGGCCGTTTGGTCACCAAGGTTGCATGTGACACCGCGACCAGTCTGTGCACTGGTACCAGGGTTGAGTAAGCAGACCTCACCCAACTTGGTCACCAAAAAGTTGGTCAGTTACAACTTGCAGTTTATGAGAGGATAGGCAAAGTTCTTGAATCTCAAAGAAAAGGACGAGTGGAAAACCTTGCTGCCAAGCAGGGTGTTGTTAGGACAAAAATATAGACCACTTAAGAACACTAGAAGCATGTTGAAGCCACTACGTGCACGGAACCTCAAGTGGACGGAATGTTATGCAAAAAACTTCAAAACCTTATGCTTCACCAACAGTAGCCCTTGTGGATTCACCAGAATAAGCATCCATGACCATCAGTTTTAGAAAAACAGGAGGGAGTTTCAAGGACATACGAATTAGCAGATACTTACGCTAGCAACTGTTGAATTTTCTGTCTTAAGAGAAAGCACTATTTTGATAACTGAATATCAAATAGATGGATGACACAATGGCTTAGGCGAGCACAGGACATTGCTTTCAGACTTACACTATTTGTGTGCTGTGGTTTTTACAGGATTTCACACCAACTTGTTCTATCTAGCTAAGCGGTTCGAGTCATGAACAGTTACAATCTGCACAAGATGTTGGACCAGCAACTTCAAACACTGAAGCTGATCCTAAGTCAGTTGGAACGTTTGAGAAAAATTTACAAGCACACAGTAAAAAGTTTCATGTTCTAAACGGACAGGGTTGTCGAATGTGAGGGGAAAAGAAACGAAATGAGTAGCCTCAGGTCAACAGAAACTAACCAAACATACTGATGCCAGCATTGCAAATGTCGGTCATTAATGAACATACTTATCGAAAACAAAACTTTCTCCTCAAAGAACCATCTACAGCTTTTCGTGTTCCTTAAATGTTAAATGAATGAATTACAGCACTCTTAGTTCGTTACATATCGCCTTAAAAAGGTGGCTGCAAGTCTGTCGATGACATCCTTGGAGTGGCCTAGACCTTGTCCTTAATAAACGAAGAAAAATATGTTACAAATCTGTATGTCTTTGGAAAGTGTGACATAATAATGCAATGAAAAATGAAACTTCTATTCTGTTAGTGGTTAAATCCATGGTCACAAATGAGGAACAATGGAACACCCTGAAAAAACACAAATCCACTTTCTAAATCCACAAGCCCGTGCTACAGACCGATCATTTGAGCAATTTGGCGAAACTCTCGGAGTGTTGATGCAGCAACGCAAATTCGTTGCTATGACACCACTGTTTCTCACCCCTTCTGTTGACCTCGTAGCCAAGCCTACCACATCTACGACAAGTGCCAGATCAGGTTATTCTTATTATTCTATTGCATTTACCTTTTTTATCAGTTTTCACGTGTGATATGACGTACACACATCGTCGTCTTGCAGAATTTGTCTTGCGAATTTATAAGTCTGGTATGTGGATGTGAAAATCCACCCTTTCTATTCAAAAACCATGTACGCATATATTACTGTATTCACCAGGTAGTGCAATTCCTGACATTTGCCTAGCATTTCACCATATAGCCGTAGGCCATAAGATGGTTTTAAGTGACACACAAGTTAGCTATTCGAAAAATCAGGAATTAACATAGGAACATTGGACTTAATGGCGAACTATGGATTTTGTGTTGCTCCAGAAAGCTGCGACGAACCGTACTGTCAGGCCGGTGCGTTAACCTAACGCCAGCTGATCGCGTAGATGCCAGGCATATCAAGAACCTGATACGCAAAATGCCATAAGTGACCCAGCAGTTTCAGAACTAAAACACCAGTAGTCTGGATGCGAACTGACTGTGATGTGATTAACACAACATTTTGTGTTCTCATCTCCCACAGCGTGTTGTGTATACGCAACGGACCGATTTGGAAACACTGTTTTGAGAATCCAGCACACTTAAACGTCCCTCGGTGAGGCAGCCATGACCTTGCGATACAGAACTTTGGAGCTGAAGTGTTGTCTTGCTGAAAATTCACGATTCTTCTCTGAGTCTGAGAAGATCAACTGCAGTAGAGTAGGTTATGGCAGTTGACGATAAGAATTGACGTCTTATTAACGTATGTGGCTATTTCACCCACACAAATGCCAGATATGCTTTCCAGCTGATCAGTGAACTTCTATCGTTAATGCATTGACGTAGGTAAGCTTTTATTTCCCGTGTATTCGGCCCTATCAAGTTAATTTCTTCACATCAGTGAATCAAAGGGAAAGGTGTATTTCTGTTGCAAGCCAAGCTTAACCATCCCTGATTGGGCGGGAATGTTTTGTACATGGCCAAGTACCGTAATCGTTAAATGTTCACTTTGCCGTGCGTAGTTTGCTGAAGACGATAGGTCCAACCACCGATTTCAATTGTTAAGCATTTCGTGGTGTACTGGTGACTAAGTATATAACCTGTCGTTTGTCTCATTGTGCCACTACTGTTAACCACCTCTATCAATTTGTCTACACCATGTCTTTTGGTTATCCTAGATGCCGCCTGACAACAGTACCTTTTTTTTCGACGAGTTCTTTCATGCTCAGCTTTATCTATGTGAACCAGACATTTTGTGATGGATAACCAAGTCATACACGCTATTATTGCAACGCTCATTGGAATATCTCGACGCGGTGGTGAGATATGGCTAAAGTCCACAGCGGATACATTGTGGAAAATATGTGCGATTGCACGAATCATCATTCAAAGAAACCGGGTCGATAGAGGAGAAATGGCAGGTAAAAACCTAAGACAGAAAGCGTCAGCCAAACGTACAAAACCATGCGAAGGTGCACACGGCGTTCAACTTGAAACTCCGTTGCAGTGTAGACTGGAATTTCGTTTGATAGACGTGGGCGTGCAAGCAGCATGTAGGCGTACGAATTGGCCAATAAGAAAATTGTTTTATTGAACGACTTTTTGTTACAAATTTCCATCTTCCTAAACCCCTCAGTTCACTTCTCCGTCACACCACGTGAAGGAAGCAAATGCAAACGGAAGTGAGTGTCACACGTTAGTTGAGTCATCGCAGGACTACTGACAATACTGTCTGAAAAGGGTCGTATCGACTAAGTGATGACGCATATCCGGTCCTCAGAGCATTTGGCTTCTAAGCAACCAGCTACCTTAGGAAGGTCACAACAGCCCAAATTAATCATAACTGCCAAATTACCCGCTAGATTTCATACCTTTGAATGTTTCCCATTGCCTGTCAAAATATTTCAAACAGATGCATCTGTATCACAAAAATTACCGCTGTCAATTCGACAGTCATTAAGACACTTTCCCCACGTTGTGCGCATATACGACAAGACGTATTGATTGTGTCAACTCACATTTACACCCTAATGATATGATTTTATGTGTTGAAGCTTATGAAACAATATGCGTCCGACTGAACAATAGTCAATGGGATTTGTAGCCTTAGTTGCACACCAGACCGTCAAATTCCACAAACATGCCCTGTTTTGATAAACAACAAACTAAATGATTACGGAGCCCAATATCATGATGTTCACTTCGTCACCTTCAAAATGCTGATGTTTGTACCGTCATCCCTTCATTTTCCTCACAAATATTGTGCCTGTCATTGAACCTGCAGACTCTTGCAACGCTTTTTTCTGGCAAATCTCGACTAGTGACAGCAGTAGTTGAAAACCTACCGTATTCAAACTGGTACCAGTTGACATCATGATTGATAGAGATCACTACATCAGTTTGCGAACATGTTTGGGAATGTTCTCATTCTTCCCTTTATCGAGGGAGTTCTCGTCATTGCTAATCAAATGTGCTACTAGCTAGTATCATACTTGTCTCACTGCTGACGTAGGCTCACTCCATCATCATCCAGAAGTTTGACTCTATGTGAACGTAGTTTTAATCAAGTTATGTCACATGATTATTGGTCTCTTAACTTAGCGGTTAGAACATATGTCGCTTGAAAATATATGGTTCGTATTGCTGGTTCGGGTCCGGCCTGGGCTCAGAGGTTTTACGACTGGATCGCCTTCTTTTCAAGAGATTTTTATATTATTCACTAAAATTACAGCTACTGTTTATTACTGCTGTTCATCTTGAACTTCCTTGCGAGATAAACTGTTTTCTGTGAATTTTTGCCGCTGTTATGTGTTAGCAACTGACGAGAACATACGAAATGGTATTACCATCTTGCAAAACCGGTCTTCTGATTTCACTGTTCAAATTCGTAAACGGGGAAGGATGTTTTATGTTTTGTATGAGTTGGATGTTATTAGACTGACTAAGTCTTTATGACGGCATTCAAAGTAAGCACTAATCCAACTCAGTACTGTAGCTTTAATCCAAAGCATTATCAGGCGCGAGAGAATACAAGTAACCTAGTTTGAGTACTCCTCCTTTCAGGCAGTTGATCTTTGATTTGATTTAAGACAATTTTTAGAATGAAATGACACTACTTAAATTCGTCAATTGGCTCTTAATAGAATGAAGCGTAATAAAGTAACCACTTTTTAATTATTGTCAATCGAGTTGTTGTTGTAAAACACTTGGCACAAACGCATAGTTCGCAGCCGATTTTGTTCTTGCCGGGAATGGTTACATTTACCTAATCGTATATTTTTTTTACTTAAAACAGCATCTCTTCTAGTCTCGCCGAGGCCAATTTCAACGGCCTCTTTTCGTAACGTGTAGATCACTAGTCTATATCCCACAAAGGAACAAAACTGCTAATGAAGTGTTGGTTTAACGATAAGAATTGTGGGATACTTTATATGTGAAATGATATATGACTTTCTCACCAAGATCCATGACACCTCACAAAGTGGTTTTCACTTTCCCGGCACGAAGTGGGAGAATAAGACTTGCAACCAGAAATACAAGTATTGAAGACTCGACACTCTGTTTATGTTACTTGACTGACTCTTCCAAGTAAACAACTTTACTGGAACAATAACAGTTTTGATGGCCCCATCCACTGGAACTTAACTAAGTAAAGTGAAGTGTGCTACATAGATTACAGTAGCGTATGGAATCAAAACTATGAATTAACACCGATGGGGTTTGTTGGTTGTTATGGCACACCTAAAATCGCAAGACTGCGACAAACGTCCGTCTCAAAGAAGATGATATGTGAGTGAAGTTGCCTCATGATATCACGCTGTTAATAAACAATTGTTCTAAAAGACTGAAATGCGTCACCGTATCATTATGGTTGACGCGCCAAACCAGCTCAGCAGTACTCTTTCAAATGAAGGTTCGGATACCAGAATTGTCTGTGTCTACTGGTTGAACTACGATTTTGTGGAGTCATACACTGCAGGACTGCTTCGCGTTTGCACCTCTGGATAATGAAGCACGTTCCCAAATACACCAATGAATGCATGTATGGCGTGTCCTACGTGACTGCGCTAGACAACGCAAGCTGGTTATTTAGATCAATAGAAAGCTGCTTAAGCCCAATTGCGCGATTTGTCCGATGACAGTCTTTTTCGTATTGCTTCACCATCTTAAACTCATTCTGAAATCACCCGGAGCCCCTCCGGTTAAGTTCCATGGGCCGACTCTCTGAGCTACTGACCTGCACATTCCGTCCGACATTGTTTCGACCCCGGATTAACAACCATGCTTCCTGGACTATTGTCTAATTTTAATCTGGTCTCGTTTACTTTGTGTTCCACTGTAGGGCCACACCTTCTGAAGGCATGTGACATGGTATCACCAACTTGTAACATGGTTCTAATATTGCTACTGTCGATTGTAAAAAAATTCCGATCACTCAATTAGTACGAACCATACAGGTAACCGGAATCCGCACTTATCGCAAATTATGAAAACCGGTAAGTTTTTTTATCCAGTTGACAGTACAAAGCAACTAATCGAAAGTTGTCTTTATTCAGAACAGCCAGTGAACACGAAAGCTTTGTACTGAATTTTTTGTTAGACTAGTCATTTTACGACATGCACCTACTACAACGTAATAGCCGTATGAAAAAAGTTTCCTTCTCATGGGATGGTCCACTTGCCATTCCCACAACCACCGAAACAGTATACATGAACATCCAGCTGCAAATATTTTCGAACAAATCCAAAACTGCCACATGACCGAATCAACCATGTGCTGCAGAACAACTTGCTTTCAAAAGTTAGATTTCAAGTTACTTACCCATCATCTTCTGTTGCGCAAAATACCCAGGAGACCGTCTTCGTAGCAAACAAACCAGTAATAAGGTAGTCACAAGGACTACAGTGAACAAGACTGACAAGCAAATTATGATGATTTCATTCATAGTGTATCTGCTGAAAGTTTTTGCTCTAGCCAGGCCGAACAGAACTGCGCTGGATTGTGACGTGATTGTATCAGGCATTTGTGTATCCGGTGACTCAGATTCTCTCATTCTTCTGAACTGACCGTCTTCTTTTTCACTTGCTTGAAGCACCTTGGTTGAAGCCATATTTCTATCTCTTTCCAAAGCATCAAACTCTCCATCTCTGATATTTTTGATGAATATTTTCAAATTTTTGAATGTTGTACATTTTTGTTTTGGCGGTTTCCCATGGTCACACGCCTCTAAAACAAGTGAATGAAAGCTTGGGATGATTGTATTAACAGTCCCATGTTCTTGATTATCCGTTTTGTTAGGTGGTTTTAATTGAGCTGACCGACCCTCTAGCAGAACATGACCGGGCGTGCCAGCCAAATACAACAGACCAGTCGCCTTATCCAAGCCAAACAGTCCGTTTGTATTGCCGGAAAGAATATGGTAGCTAATCAAGGCGTTTTCACCCTCATCTGCATCCGTTGCTTGCACATAGGCCAATCTATGCCCCAAAGTTTCGTCTACAGCAATGGCTAACGTGTTTGCCGTTGCATTTGGACTGACAAACAAAGGCCAGTTGTCATTATCGTCGTCCACTACGACAGTCACTGTCGCGGTGCTGGTAAGTTGTACATCTTTGATGGACTTAACAGCTGTCTGGCTTATCTGGGCATTCCCATCCCGAGCCAAAACGCGAAACACGTAGCGAGCTTGTCTCTCCCGGTCCAACAATTGTCGACTTCTAAGTGAACCGGTTCGTTGGTCCATATGAAAAATTAGTGCGTCAAGGTCATTGGACAAAAAGTAATGAATAGGTCCAAAATCTTCACTATCCACATCCGTGGCTGAGACACGCCCAATTTGTGTGGATTCTGGTTGATTTTCCAAAATATGAAAGGTATACTCCGGCTGACTAAATTGTGGACAATTATCATTCATGTCCAAAATCGCCACCTGAAAATAAATTTTAGCAAAACTGATATTAGTGATGAGATATCCGCACCAAGTTTAGTACGAATGAAGTTGAACAGTTTGGGCGTCGTGTTAAACATGTTATTGTTAAACAGATTGGTTGAAACGTACAATATTACAATCTGCTTGTAACGTTGCGTTATTCCCAATCTGTTTATCAGTGATATTAGTGATTTTTGTGTTATCAAAGCAAAATAATCATTGTAAAATGTCGGTTGGCCAAACTGGAAAAACTGTGTATCCGATCTTGGAGCAGTGTAGCAATGTTTCATGTGGATTGATACGTTCCGTTTGTAGTTTCTTACTGTAATTAAAATAAACACCATTCAATACACTGTAACTGTTATTAAACGAACTTAGTGAAGAAGGGCTCAACTCTGCTAGAGTGACGATAGAACTCGATGCTATAAGTGTTTGAACAACACGGTTAGTTTCATATTTACTAAAGGGCATTCATCCATCACTAGCAATAACACAATGAACGAGTTGAGCTTATCGGTATATTGATCTGTCGCTAGAATGCCACGTAAGCCGCTACTTTCTTTCTCGTTAAGTTGTCCACAGTTGCGATCTCAGTTGTTTTTATCGTACTCTATGCTTCAAATGTACAAACGGGGTTTTGGTACCTGGGTCATAAAATAATTGCGCTGCCTAATATTTTATCTTTGTGAATCACCAGAGTCCAACTCCAGTAATTTCGAACCTCTCGAAGTGGTTTCGTAGCTCAACTGGAAAAGCGGGCACCATGCTTGCGCATGTTGTTTCCACTGCCGTTGTCAACACATTATCTGGGGTTTCAACAGCTTAAAACAACATAGCACACCATTGCAGGATATGACTAAAAAACTGATGTACCCTTCCATTCACCAATAAATGAATGAATTGTATCCAGCCGTTTGTGCACATAGTACAGAATTTCTAATCTGAACTTTATATAATTGCACTGAACTAATTACCCTGATATAAACATCCAAGATTATCGAACGACGCAAACGTTTACCTGATCGAATTTCAGTAAGTAATGCTGAAGATAGTTGACTGATTTGTCCGCACCGATTGCATGAAAGCACACAGTCAAAGTGTGTAACAAATTTATGCAGCATTTTTTAATAAGGAAAACAGCAGGTCTAAAACAGTATTGCATCTGTTTGTTTATTCGTATTCTAGTGCACAGCAAGGTATTAATCACTATAAACACCACGGATTGCTTTTATTGGGTGGTATGGATTATTGGAAATACGTAAAATATGGAAGGAAAGTTCTTCTCAGAAATTTCCACTTTATTAGCTCAGTGTAAGAACGAAAGTCTGTATAAAATAACAGATGAGAATTTGACTACCACCCATACTGAACCCAAAATTCAACGTCCAGGATGTGTAAGTTCGGTGTCTTTCATATAAAAGTCGTTGAGTGGTACATATTGTCATACAAACCGAGAAACCAGCTGTAGGCTCTCTTAAAAAATTCTCTGTAACTTAGACAGAAATAAACCACATTGTTTGCGTACGTTACATTGGTCACACCTCATGTTTGGCCACTTATTTGAGGCTACAGTTAAACTCTGGGCCGAAGAGACAGGTCGCACACCAGATGAGCTGTAGTCAGTCAACAAGTCCGATGTCCACTGATTTCTCTTTGAACTGTGATAGCTGTGACCGCCTTCTAGTGAATCCAAGTAAAACAAACCGACTTGATATCTTGAATTTTAGTTGGAGGAAATATTTCTAAAAATCTTAACCCAACTAAATTGTAATAGTATCTGTCCATAGGTACAATGATCGGAACATTACTATTCTCAATTGTCTCAAAGTAATTATGTCTTTTCACTGTATACTCAACTAATGCTGTTGACTGCACTGTCTGTACTAAACGCTGTTGTTTTCTTTCAGTTAGACTTGCACGATCACAGTTAGCGCATTCGGTTGAACTGTGCTTCGTGCTGTTGCATTTAACTCATTATAAGTAAATGGTGTAATACGTATAAACACAAATTAGCACTTTCAGGTGTTGCGGGCATTCTAAGTTCGGTAGGTAAAAATCATGTAAGTCATCCTACTCTTGTGATTCAGCAACACTATAATTTGCCCTCCAAGTTGTGCATTTACAGAATTCGCGACCTACTACCTTCATTTGTAACACTTTCTTCTGCTCACATGGTAAAAGCTGTCAGATGGTTGTAGTTAGCTTACAAGCTAACATGCGTCCACAATGGCCTTCGAAGTGCTTTAGATGAGTTCGTGAGTACGGGTGCCGAGGGAGCACCTGTGAATTGGTGGATAGTTCGTACCGGCTATCAATTTTGATACCTAATAATGGTATCGACGAGTGGTGTGACAGATATGATAATTTCAGAGTAAACTGGGTTGCAAAAATCCGGATTTCGACCGCACTCCAATCATTGACAGAAACAGCATGACCAGAAGCTGCAAGCACCGTATCAGCTGAGCTACGAAACCATATCAAAAGCTCAGATACTCCCAAAATGGACTCACTGAATTTCCTGTGCTTCCGGTCAGGCATCATAGCTCAGCTGGTAAAGAACTTACCGCCTTCGGTCATACTGTTTCTTTCTCTGGTTCGAATCTGGTCGAAATCCAGATTTTTGCGATTGGTTGTCTTTCAATGGATCACGGGTTCAAGTCTCTAGCTTGCGTACAGTCGATGGAACCCAACAGGGTTGAAACAGTTCTCCCCCACTTCTTTGGTTGATACTAGGACCAACATCTGGCCGAACCCTTCATACACCCATTTAGTCTGTGATAATAGAAAGTGTGTTGGTTATAGACGATGGACACATTCCTCCTTAAAAACTCAGAGCTTGCAACCCAGTGATCTGATGAAATGTTATCTGAGGTACAATTTTAAACCTTATTCACAAACTGTATGTTTGAATTCACAGTGCGTACGATGTACAACAGACCTAAGTAAGTCAAACTGCTTGTCCGGCAACTCCATGGCATTCATTGGTTTCAGTCTATTGCCATCTTTCAGTCCTCACAAGCAGTTTCAGTCATCATTGAGCCTTGCGTACACAGTGTTGTGTAATACGCCTGCAAGTACATCCGAAGAGGATCACTAACGAGGTTACATTGAGTAGGACGTGGAAAAGACATTTTTTTAAAAGACTGCTTAGAAACGGTAAAATGTAACGTTTTACATCGTGCGCAGAGGCATGGATACATTAAGTACGCGCTGAAGCAAATCATTTGTTACAGGAAAAAGTTACACGCGGCCTCCGAAGCCTTGCAGTCACGTGTGAACTAATATTATGAAATAACACCGAATTTCTATTAATCGATTATTTTTTCGGATGAAGTGAAAATAGTCCAAACTGGAACTCGTAGAAAACGGCACTGTTGGACTGCGCACAGCAATTGGTAGAATCTATGCATGACTTTCGAACTGAAAAGGAATAGATGTCCGCTTTTAAACTGGTCAATTTAGAAGATCTACCAACACAGTAACAGTAGTGTAATGGTAGTCTATGGTATGACTACTAAATTTACGCAAACGGTCTAGTGCCCCATTTGTCAGGTGCCAATCAACTTGTTGGTAGCTGTGACGATTACAATCAAATCATCAACGCCTTAATGCATCCAGTCACCATTCGACTTATCACTCATCTGCTCACAGAGGGATAATTAGTTTGCTGAAATACAAACGTCATATTCTCACTGTACACATGGCCTTAGCACAGACAGCCGGGAAGAGTCATTCGGGGTCAAGTAGAGGCAAAGACGTATTGACCAATTCTGTAAACATACTGTCGGCGCTTAATTCCCATACTTCAGCTCAGGTTAAGCCTTACGACAAGCTGTCTGATAGTTTCAGCACCAGCAGCGATACAATCTAGGCACTGGTCTCCATTATGCTGTTTACAAGGTGTTGCTGGTTGACAACTTTCAAGCAACACAAACAACACTGAACGGTGATTTGCGTTCTGCTGAGTACTTCGGAATGCGCTTTGCAGCCTCAAAATGCAAATTGCTTCCCCAACACCGCTGTGATTACGTAGACTTAATGGTCGATAATGAACTTATGGAGGCTGTTGACCTGTTTGTGCACTTAAGAAGTTGAATTAGCTGAGTCAGCAGCGGCGGCGGAGTTGTGGGAAATTAAGTAGAAGCGCACATCTAAGGGCAGTGTTCACCAGTCATGCACAGCCATGGTGACAGAAAGACATCTCTCCGAAGCCTAAGGGTCGCATATATCGGGCGACAGTGACGACTGTATTAACTTACGTCAGGGAAACATGACCGTTCACGGTAGAAGACGTGAGCCGTCTTTAAGTGTCTGACTACCGATGTCTGCGTTCAATCGTTTACATTGGATGACGCCAAAGAATGAGCAGCGAAGCCGTTTAGAATCGGATATTTGGTAATGATTCCATGCGAGCTCTCCTATACAGTCCTTATATTTGTACAGACTTAAGTGACTAGGCCGTGTACCATGGATGTCAGCTAGTCAACTATCATACTGAGCAATCTTCGCCAACGTTGTGAATGAATGACGTAAGGTGCAAGCTGAACAGATGATGACCTGGCTGAGACAAGTGAAGTTGTTCACTAAGGGGCCACTGTAGATGGGGTTTGTCTCCCGGGCTGAAGACCTCGCAGATGCCACAGTCGGTGATTGGAGACGTTAAGTGAGATGACGGTTGGTTGGGCTCAGTGGCGCGAATTTTGTCGTTGTTTGGCCGAGTTGTCTTTGAAGCAATTGCAACTAGTGACGCGGGGGCAGTGAAAACCACAAGGAAGCTGTCTTGCTGATGACGCCTCACCTTCACTTATAGCTCGGTTTTTCCTCTACAAGATGTAGGCACCTTGACGATGAAAGGTTGAGCACAAACAAAGCTATTTCCAGCAGTTGTGTGCCTTCCCCTTCCTTTTTTCTTCTTTCTTTCTTTATAGGGTTTGCTTTTTCCCCTTAGTTGTATGGCAGTCAAGTATTAGTGAAAACCACTGATGTACCTCTATGTACGATGATGACGATGATGATGATTACGATCTTCAGCCTGTGATGGACATGGTTTAATTTTGTGGCCAAATTGACAACCAAGCAGACAGCAGCTATTCCGCTACGTACATGATTGGGCAATTGATTTGGCACACTACTCAACCGCGTTGTTGTTGAACTTCACTACTTACTACATAGCTGAGGTCGTTTTCTAATAAACTGATATGTGCGCTGTCAGATTTTAAGCTCACAAGTAGTGTCCAACTAATTTATATAACTGCTGGAACATTCTTCCTAGTTCATCCACTACAATTCTCATTTTATGGTAACCCGAGGCACATATTTGTTGATGCTATTTATTGCATTTTTTACTGTCGAAACACGGAATCTTGTGTTCAATGCTTTGCTAGTTTCCGGTCTGGTCCAAACTAACTCAGACTATCTTTCATGACACCTTACTCCGTTTAACATGCCAACGGATAACAACAAAAGCAGGTTGGTGTTTGCCTCAAATATTAGTTCACGGTCTAAGCCTGTAACAAACTGTCATATATTCATACATCGCACTGGCTTCTGAAGCGCTATCCCAAACCCGATTTAATTATTCGCGGGAAATTTGTATTCATAGTTCTAAGGAGGAAGTTTTTCTCTTTCTGTTAAACTCATAAGACTGATTTCCCCCGCATCAAACTTGCATGACTGGTCAAAGTACACTGTCATTGGTTAAGATAAATTGAACGATCTGCATTTGTTTTATTGTTCAGTAGACCGACAGCCAAGATTCCCTCATTGATGATTCTGCCTGTCTCTGCTACTTAAGTTGTACGAAATAACCATGGGTATATTGAGACAAAAGCATAGGAGATATTAGCCATCTTATACTTCTCAAGGTATCCCATCCTACAGTACTACTCACCACTTGATAGCTCCGTTTATTTCTATTCAGCGCCAACGTATTCTTTGCAGATTTTTGAATCGATAGGTCAAGTCGTCAAAGTCGTCAAAGGATGAAGTCGCGTGAAACGATCTTTAAGGTCTAGTGACAGAAATGAGTCCATCTGGCGAACAAGCTGATTATCTTAGATTAGTCTTAGCAAATCATTTCATGTTACCTTAGATCATGCGAGTCCGTGCATACGTATTTATCACACAGCTTAGTGAGACAAACGTGGATTCGCCGATCCACATAGTGTTTGTCTTCGATTTTATTTCCGTTAACAAGAAGGAGATTTCTAAAGGTATTTACTTTAAAAGTCCACAAGTTTAAATACTTTACGTAAAGTTAGCATTTATTAACCTTCCATTTCCCACGTTTTTATCCTAAGGATTTCCCGAAGACTTTATTTCTCACTTCGACATCTTTTCCTATCAGCTGATCAATGCTGATATGGAGCAACTTTGATTGGGTTGCAATCTCTGGATTCAATTAGGTTGGATCTGCTGTTTTAATCATAAAGATGCACCCCTCTCTGGATAGGCTAGCGGCTTGTCTTAAGCGACAGCGAAAGCCGATCAAGAAAAGGAGCATGGCTGTTGAACGTATGACTACACTGGTTGTTCTGTTTCTAAACCGTTTACTTTGATGGATACATAAATGAAAAATATCACGAAATTTTTTGTAGCTAAAATGTATTTTTGTTATTGACAGCCTTGTTGTTTACGTTTCTTTAAGGGAAACTTAGATCCAAATACATTTCTTGTGTTAAATTCACTCTGAACAGTTTATTTTGACAAAAGTTCCTGGCATATTTTCTATAGGTGCGAAAACTTTGTGTGGTGTGCATCCTATGGAACAAGCTGAACATGACAGTCATATGATGATTGTGTTTCTCACGTGTTTCTTTGTATTGGGGCATTTCGTTCACTTGTTTTAATAACTTTGTTTGTTCCCAAATACTTGTATGCTATAAGTTCTCGCCCTCGCTTAATTGCTCCGCGTCGACTTGGAGCACAGTTCATTAAAGGAAACCAGGCAGAAAATCAAGATAATCCATATACTTTAGTGCGGATTATAAACTGAATGAGTCAGAGTTCTTGTTTGCAAAACCAAGATTATAGGCTACTGATGTGGTTCTACCGGAACACCAAACAGTGAGTTACTGAAGCACTTAAGTACTCAAAAATCAAAGTACGGTTGTTATTACCACACTATCCATCTACTGTAGTTGTGAATTGTGGAAGAAGAAACGAATGAAGAATTGTGGCCGAAGGAAAAAGAAGTACTTCTACAATCGTTAGCTACTAAAGGGCCGAATAATAAGGGACTCCTGCAGTTAATTTACGTTCCGAGTTTTCGGCGCCCATGTGATCAACCGAACGAGTGCCAAATAACCCTGGTAGATCTCACAGATTGAAGAAGTTCTTGACATCAACCGGTGTACAAGTGCCGATTAGACACCATGATATTCAGACCCCAGTATTGGTAAACACTTCTAAGATCGATTAGGCACTACACCCACTGAACTTCGAAGTATGTGAAGTCTATCCAAGTTGATGGATGTAGTGTCACCCAAACACAACAAAATGACCAAAACGCATATCGGTGACCTCGCCCCAAACTTAAAAGAGAGTGGTTCTGCGTGTCACAGCCAATGAGGAAGTTACCGGGTAGTAGACAGAGAACTTTATGAAAACACCAGCTGATGAATACATTTCCCGTTGGAAGTATCTATGCATTTTTGGACGTGCACGACTATATTCTCCTCAACAAATGTTTCATCTGTTATTATCTATCTGTCTTCAGCGTACGGTGTAATTCTACTGGATGCATCATACACCTTGAAACTTTACTCCCGTCAATTATATGGCAGTGAAATAATGTTACGTGAAAACCTTTTGAGCGGATAGCTGTACGGACAATCCGGTAGACAACTCCGATTGATTTATGGAAACAACTTCGATATGCCCGAGTTAGTCATAAGAAGAAAACGTGTATTAAAAAAGCTCGTTTGTCCCGTGTTTTCTTCTCAAATCCGTCTGACTAGATACGATTGGTTAAGTAAACAGTGACTGTATACTGGTGACGTTTTGTTTCGGACTGCGAAACGTCTTTCAAACAAGTAAACGACTGGAAATCTAGAAGTACTCAAGTGAGGTGGCATACGGGTGTATATCAGAACACTTGAATTAATTTTTAGGGCACTCCAAGCCTCCTTAATTGCTGAGTTATACATGAAGGATCAAGTACAAGGGCCACTCAAAAAATTATATTGGACAAACCGCATGAGCTCTAAAAACAAGACAGAACAAACATATGGCGAATAGATACTATAAGGCAATCTTGAAGTATAACTGAATAACTGAACAGAATCATGAATTTCGCAATTGCAGGTCACCACCTAGACGACGGTCAACCACTCGTAATGAAAACTATCGAAGTAACAAGTGGAATTCAGAACCACACATAAGTATTTGATCTCAGTAGGTATCAACCTCATGAATGACACAGCTGTTGTAAATGGAGTAGAGTATTCTGAGCCCAATGAGTCGATCAAGATGATCTGAATTCACGTTTGGATATAACAACTGGGTCCATGACAACCCAATTAAACAAATATACAGGATTTTACCCTTCTGACCCCATTTTATTATCCTCTGTAATTTGAACATATCATTGACTCTTAAAATTAAATACTCAATCCACGGTCCAACACTTCCTTATTCACGTAGTAATTTGCACCTAGTCTGACACAAACTGTCCTAGATTTGTAACTGATGCAAGCTTTGAGCCGGAAACGAAAAGTTATCAGTAGACAAAATCCTAGATACTTTGCAGATGTGTTCCAAAGTTGTGAATTTTTAGGTGGTCTCACATACAGTCTACTTTATAGCACATTACTAAAGATCCCAAATACAACGATTCCCTAACAACAACATTCCCTAACTTATGAAAAACTCGTTCCCCGTTACTCGATTTTTCCATTCAGAATCGTTGCGTAAGCTTGCGATTTCCGTTCACACAAAAGTGTTTGAACACAAGTGTGATAAAAATTAATTACCTTTATGTTCGCTGTGCCTGTTCTTTGTGGGACCCCCTGATCTACAGCTACAACTTGCAATAAATAATTCGTGCGTGCTTCATGGTCAAATGTAACCGCAGTGCTCAAAATCCCTGTATTGGGATCAATTTTGAAATCTGATACGTTTTTGTCGTTTTCCGTTAATCTGTAAACCACTTCCGCATTTGGGCCAAAATCTGGATCTACTGCCAACAGATGATTTTGATAGATGAAGCTTGTTGAAAAGTATGTTGGTAATTGTTGTAGCACTGTATTCACAGGCTTCTCCACACGCCGAAGTTTCGTTCCCGGTGGAGCGTTTTCTTCTACTTGGAAAGCGAATTCGTTGAGAATAAACACTGGAGGGTTATCATTCTGATCTAGAATATGCACTGTGAGGTTTCGTTCTGTCAGGTGTCCGACCACATCTGTGCAGCTGATCAGAACTGATTGAAGTGAGCCTTGCTCCCGATCCAATTCAATAGCTGTTTGTAATCGATAGTTGACCGGTATGGTAAACGCGTTTAGCTCGGACGATTCATGAAGAGGATTTGTTCGAACCAACGTGAAATTGGTAGACTGTAGGCGACATTCCACGTGATCTGTTCCGTCAAAATCCGGGTCGTATACCTGAAAAGTTTCAAGAAAAAAGCCACGTAAAATCACTCAAATGACAGCCAATTTTTGCAAGGTCGACCTTAGGATATCGTAACAACCTCTTGCCGTCTGTCAAACCTGGAAGCCCAAACCCATTCATTCGCCCCCCAAACAGTCACTTTAACTGTCACACCCACGCACGCGTGTTTTTGCCAAAATGCAAGGCAGACCAACTCATGCAACCCGCAGACTAACGTAATCCAGTCCAGGTTGCACAGACCGTCGCTGCCAATCTAGTCTCACCCCCAATCAGCAGACCGACAGAGGGCCCTCTCCTGTCAACACTGTGATTACCACTGTCACACAGATGCACGTACACACACGCACCTTTGGTGAGTGATCCTCATGCGTTTTAATCTGCAACCGTATGGTAAGGAGAAATGTACACGACTGAGCTCACGGACAGGTAAGGCAACCAAATTTTCAACACTACGCCTCAGCAACACAGCCCCACAACTTCACACGGCATCAACCCAATCCAGCCTGTTTAACACCCTCGAAACGCCTCACACACCTGGGCATTTTCACCAACCGGATATTGTATATTGCACGTGAGTCCCACCCGACAATTCATTTCCTGTCGTTTCCATGGTTATGTCTGGTCCAAATACATGCACCCTTTCACTGTCATGTATCAATTTTGTGTTATCAGTGATATTTGTTAGGCTGTGGCTCTTTATATATAGCCCATACACCCCTACATTACACATCCAACCGAAAACTGTGGTGGCTGACGGTGTTTGCCTTCTTCGACAGCAGTACTTCGAGCCTGACTGCCATGGAAACTAATGAAGACGCAACAGACTAAGCTTAGAGACGGAATAAAGGTTGATTTATAAAACTCGTAGGGATGAGTTCAAAAGTTCCGCCTCGAGAAGTCTACATCAGGGTTAGAATGATTGACCGACATATAAGGAAAAAATAATTTCAAGCAGAATGTTTTTCATTTCACATTATTTATCATACTAATCAGTCCTTTGTGATGCCGTTCGTGGCTACATTGTGCAAAGTTCCCCAGGACTGTGGTAGCAACCTTGATCTTTCACAGGGTGATATGAGTTGGGAGGTAATTAACTCGTGACTGCATTTTGATTAAGAAGAATGTGGGAAGTGGAATGAGAATTCACATTCAAAACACTAGAGTGCTTTCACGGAATTGGTAGAATTTCAGCGTCGAAGTGCGTCTCACACAAACGTAAGGGTAGTATTTATTGATTCGGAATTAGGGCATTTTACTATAGTCATATTCAGCTTCTAAAGCGACTTCCTCTATCAAGAAGTTTGTAGTTATGTACAATTCCATACTTAATTATTCACATTCATAGCAGCCTCTTAAGACACTAATTTAAAAAATGCACTGATTTCAGAAATCGAATGAATTTTGACATGAGACGTTAAACTTAAATGGTGATGTGTCTTTGAAACACTAAAATTGCTTTTTCAATTATATCAAAATAGAAAGGAAATTAGGATTATAGGATATTGACACTTCGTTTCGCGTTGATACTCACAAGTTAGAACGCACCCTCTGAACGTAAACTGATGGGGAGTAACAGGTAAACACGTCAGTTTTTCAAAGCCAAGTCCAGTAGATGAGCCTCGACAACACTTTTTAACTGCACGCACAACTGGCTGAGTTTTCCTCACCATCATGACTTTAAAATGTGGGCAACTCCTAATTAGGGTAGCACAGTGATAGTGATCTGCGATTTAAATGACCTCATAATATGGAAGATTAAACCGACTTTAGGAAGTGACTAATCATTCCAAGGCAGACAATCCTTTGGATTCTCTGGAGGTTGCATTCTAAGTTTGGAATTGTAAATCATTCAAACGTGTTTACGGTAATCAGCTTGCACTCCAATTGCCAACAAAGTGAAGGGACATTACCAATTCTGGGACCAGGACCTCAAGCATAATTGCAAGAAAGCAGTGCGTCATTGAATTAGAAGTCATTTAAACAGATATTGTATCAACTTAGCCTGACATACTAGGGTCTACGGGTCGGTTCCAATTGGACAAATTGTTGGAGCATTTATGCTTGATTCGATTGTGACCGCGTAAGCTGTGTGGCAGTCTAATGATACGATAACTATATGAATTAGACACCATCCGTAATTGTTCGCAGCTGTCGTGTTCTCGTAGATTTCCCAATCGACCTCCTTCAGAAAGATACGATGACTGTGTATTAGTAATAAAACACGCACTAAATTAAACGCACTGATGGTCCTTTGCACATTACATTAAAGGTGTTTACGGATAAATCAAGCTGTTAAGTTTAAGACGCAACGGTCTCAAATTTGAGCAGGTGTATTTGTCGACAAGACGTATTTCACACAGATTCTACATGATAATGCGGCGGAGCGTGGAACGCCTGATTTGAGTCTTAAATTCACAGACATGCAGTATAGCTGCAAATGACTACCAGAAGGATATACTAACTAACATGGGGTTATTTAACCATAACTCCCTGTCACCGTGCCAATCAACACGACCTTAGGATCTGTCCTGTGGGTCGTGAACTAGACGAACTTTCCAAAATGGTACTTATGAAAACTCAGCAACTCACTATACAACGGGTGCGTTAAGTCGTAGACGTGCAGTAATGACTCTATGTGTGGATGTGGTCATGAATGAAGTGTGAACCGCAAGAGGCCACAGTAGTTGTAAGATTTGAACGAGCCGGTTTTGTTAACAAAGGCAATAGATCACGTAATGGGATGATGGTTGATTTGTTCGCTACCAAGACCAGCAACCTGAGTGCCTGGAACCATCTGACTAGGAGAACGTAGACCTGTAGAGAAAATAGGCACATATATCTCACAATTGTCATCGTCAGGATATGGTACAGCTGCACTAACGATTGATCTTGTGACTTCTTTTCTGATCCAAATGGAATCATGTTCTTTAATCCGTCTAGACAGACGTCTTGTCCTACAGTGGATATATTTTGCTGTGTATTAGCTAGATACTAACACTGACCGATATTAGCAGTTATTTTTCCGGTAAAACTGACATAGAGTAAGGATCTAGTGGTCACCTGTGTCCTTAATGCTGCACCTGGAAATGTCTGCTTCCGTTAGTGCAGTAAATTTTGATTTACTTCTTTACCGGTCAAGCCCTTTTTGAGCACGGACGCGATGAATACAATTTTCTTTTTAACATTTAGTTTGGTCCCCAAGTTAGGCCCGATGGATCATTTTGAGTAAATATTTTTTTGTAATGTGTTCTTAAGTAAATGAGTTGCATCCTCCAGCTCATCCTCCAAGAAAATTTCTCTGAAATATGACACAGGTAAGCAAACCAGAGTCCGATTTTGTTTTAGATAAGGAAGGTAGAAGTTGATGTGTTGGCCCGTCTGTATTTCTTTACGGAAAAAAATATCAGCACATTTTCACTCTCGGAAAGTGTAGGCACTCGTCGGCCTTCAGTTCAACCATGAATTGAATGGACGGATGATTTGCTGAACACACAAATGACCCCATTTACTTCCGTATTTATTGGATGAACAAAAATATCATGCACATACCCTCGGTAGAAACGGGAAAACTGATTACTGACACATAGTGCTTCGCATGCTGATTTTCTGATGAAAGTACCAACTAGGATTAGATATGGAAGCAAGCACATTGTTCAAAGAGAGCCACGTGATCGGTCGCTAGCGCATTCGTATCACATCTTGACGACAATTATAAACTTACGTGCTCAATCTTTACAGGTCTACGAAGTTCCAGTCAAACAGTCCCAGATAGTCAAGATTTGAAACTTAGTAGCATTTAACAGCCGTTGTACTCAAAAACTGTGACTTCGCAAAACTTTTATAGTAAAAGGAACCACAACCTGACTAGTACACTTGGTCACAACCAAGCAATCTACGTTTGTCCCATCCCAGTGTTTATACGGAGATTCATGTGGTTGTGGTATGATTTACAAACGATCGACAAACCGATGGCCACTTGAGTGTCTCAAGGGGCTGAAAACATTTAGAAACGCCAGACTGAGGGGAGGCACCTAGCCTCGTTAACAGCAAAACAATTAATCAAAACAGAACGCAGAGTCAGAGTTTTCGGGGCACGATTTATACTTTTCTAGAGCAGCCGGAGACTTATCCTCCGGTTATCTGTGTCTTTGACCACTAAGCATCAGAATTCAACCTTTGTGCTCAAGAAACGAATTGTGTTCACGATGCGGCTGTCGAGTTAATCATTAATGCCACGATTTTAACACTTTTGTACGTGTGTAATCTCCTAAACCAATGAGACTTGTGATGTCCAAAATTAGATACAAGCCCGTGCGTGACCAGAATGTATGAAATGTGCCTTCATCATTTGCAGGCCGTCGTAAAATCTGACTGAACCACAACAACCTCGTCCCAACTCACCTATGAAATACATATTATGTATCAAATGAAACAAATTTTCAAGGGTACTCCAATGAATTGTGATTCTCCACAGAGTTCCACAAATTAACGCTACTGTCAAAGTTGGGACCATTCTGAGTACTTATTTCTGCTCTGTCTGAAACCTTAGCTGGTGAACCTTCAATGTGCCCTGTATACTTTTTCACGAGTGGATCTTGGTATTTATACAAGTTCGATTCTCTTTTGATTGCCAGTGATTTGTTAAAAAATTTCGACTCTATATAATTTGAATATCATTAATAATCGACTAGAGCAGACATTTCAGTCAGACCGCTTCGAATAAAACGGTACGCTCGAGTTTTCCCCCTATTAGATCTGGTCAATAGCTCGTTAGTAATCTGCAAGGATAAACACTACTGACCTGCTTTGACAAGGGCGAGACTCGAGTATCGTGTTCCTTTTAATTGTTCCTCAGGTTTGCTTATAATTCTATGCGTGAGTTACATCGCATGCCAAACACTTCCACGATTTGTCTTCAGTTCCATCGTACGTTTTGTGCCCTATCCAGAGACCTGTAAATCATTTATAATGCATATTATGTTTGCATGAGAACTGCTGTGAATTCATGAACCACTGTTTCAGTAGGATGTGACTCCCAGTTATTTAATGTAACATGTTTTACTACTCGCCCGGTTGATCTTACGAACATTAATTGAGGACAGATCACTGTTTGGCATTGTTTATTATATCAACTTCTACCAGTGAATTATGAAGTCTCGGCAATCAGTACATCCATACCTCCTCATTCAACCTACCACCGTGGCCTTATAACTGGTCCACCCGTCAAACACTAAGCTCTCGAATCTGATCGCCATTTCCTTTACACATCTAATCATCATTCTCAGCAACTTTATCCTTTGGTTCGGGTACTGTTCGACAACAGAAATGCATCTCAAGCTACGTAACAACCGAATTGTTAGTAGCACCGACGCACCATAGCCGCCGCCCACTCCCTGCTGATCACCATATTTCGAGGTCCCTATTCCTTCGGTAGCCAAACATAATCATATTGCAGTAATGGGTAGACAGCCACAGATGAGAGCCTATGAACTGTCCGTGGTTCAAACACATTCTTGTCTTCCTGTGGCTCACAGGCGGGAATCCTCGCATGACAACCTCACTTGTGTCTTGACAACCATTAACGGTCTGCTGATGCCCTCAATGCAAATACCAGGCGGACAGGCTTATGTAAGTGTGTGCCAGCACAAGCCCGAAATCCGACAGATCACTCAGCATCGTTCACAGAGTAGTCGGACTCAGGTGCCTCCAGTACCAAACTCATTTGACTTGCCAGCGAGAAACAGAGTAACACGGACGTCGAAGGCATCTAGGGGAATACAACGCACACTGTTTGTCTGGCTTTCTCACTACCAGTTTTTTTCGTTTTAGAAGTATGCCGTGCTAACTGTTTACGCGGATGTCTTTACCTGACCATCCTCGAGTGCATGGTAAATCGATTAGATGCAGGCATTAAAAGATGGCTGCTCTTGTCACGGTGAAATTTCCAGTAGATATATATATATTAAGGACCACAGTTCTGTGCACCTGAGAGTTTGACGGTAGCATGCAGGTACTCGTCATATCAAAGTGGCCGTGGTTCCCCTGCAATTTGGTCTCTTTCTGTAATCCCCGTAAGAGCACGGGCTTCACCGACAGTTAACACAACGCACACCTCACATAAACATCCCCACCTGGACTCATGATTTTCCAAATTTCATCATCCTGTCAAGCAGCTCTGCGTGCGAAAACTAAAGTTGCCCAAATCTGAGCCGGGTATATCGATCCGACTGACGAAACCAGGGTACCTTGACTCCACTGTGCAATTGGAAACCACTGACATAAACCTCGGTCTTAGACAATGCTTGTGATGATTAGTCGGGGAATTCGGACCTCCGCCTGTGGCTTGGTAATCAGCTTTAACGATCTTCCAGGCGAAACACAGCCACCTATCTAAACATGATCGTCACCACTCGAACACCAACCATGACGAGTAACATTTGACTAGTCCCTTGTCCGCTTATCCCACTGCCCTCAGACCAATTTTGTCATCAAATTAGTATACCCTAAATGAAGACCAATGTATTTAACCGAACATTACTAGAATCCAGTGAACTACATAGAAATGCGGATTGCAACCTGGAATCTAAATATTGCCTCCATACAAGGTGCAAACAGAGTAGTCCTAAGTCTTAGAAGCCTGGACAAATTATACTTCTCCCTATCAAGCGTTGAGGCAACTATGGCTATCATTTGTCCCATATGCACTGTCCAAGACAACGTCAAAATCTGTTTTAAAACCTCCACCAACTGCGTTTCTGAACATCGTTGACGGTGGATAGACCGGAGAGAAAATAACTCCGACAATGTTTTGTTTAGTGAGGTAACACTAGGTCAGCTGTACGGGTCTTTCGAAAATTGTTCACCTCATCCAATGTACGTGCTCTTGGCAATACTTTCGAAAAAACACAAGCGTATTCTCCTCGTGAAAGTGCCCAACAGCGATGCCTACGTATAACAACTTCCTGCTAAGTTCAGACTAACAAGATGACAGCATCACAGCACTATGTGATACATAAACGGTCACCACCCACGTTGGGTTTGCCGAAACAATTACAAAACCTTTACAAGCGCAAGATAAAAGAACGCTTCTGTTGAAAATGAACGGAGGTTCCAAGACTTCATGGTTCACTGATGTACGGTCCTTAACGACCTGGGAACCAGTGACAACCGTCCTCCAACAGGGTGTGACTCAGTATGACGGTAATCTCATCAATCCGATCTGGTAAGTGGAAATAACCAAGGTATTCTGTTCCTTGGAACCATCTGCTCCCAGAACTGACCGTTTCAAACCTACCAATGTAAACTAACTGTAAGCAAACTCGTTGGTAAGGTCTACTCATTTTCCATTGCTCACTGAACAGAACCCCCACAAGTGAGCATATCTTGCAAAAAATTCATATCTAAGGCTTCCAACTCACAGACGCTCTCTGACTTTTGTCTGATGTCTATTTGTTCGGTGCTCAGAGGCTATTTTCGTCAGATGCCAGTCAGTCACTGGACCTTCTTATTGTTTCCCAACTGGCAGCAATGCGGCCTCCTACAGAGAAATGGAGCATCTGAGATGGCGACCATTCTCAACAGTTTCCTTCGACAAACACAACACACCGGGATTTTCCGCTGCAGACGTCAATACATGTAAGGCTTGACATCGCTCATTTTATGACTCTGTGCTAACAACATTCACTGCCTTCAACCCACTCATCATTCTTAGCAAGTACCTACGTTCAGTTTACAAATCTGTTAAGTCCTAATTTGAGGACTGAGTTTTTTCTTAAAACATGAGTTTTTCGAAGAGACACTCCATCTTCCCTTTTATTTATGGGAACCACAAATTATCTCCCCCATTCTATTTTAATTTTGTCTATGCCTAAACAAATCCGACGGTCATCTGAATTATTTGGCGCATGTGTATTATTTCAAACTACCGGTTCCCTCGAGTGGCACATTTGTTATCAACCTGACACAAATACAGGTTAGCCTACTGATACTTGGTCTGACCGTGTGCTACTCAAAGAGATTGTGCATCCCAATATAAATAGATTGAAGAATAAACATCACTGTTTTTGATAATCGACCGCTGGGAAAAGGTGAGTACACCATAGTAACCACCTCCACTAATAATTCATTCAAGGTTTAAGTTGTGCATACAACTGGAAGAGAATCTTGCCAATAACTTAAGTGTCTGGTCCATCGAAAATGCCATATTAGAAGGCGACATCGCCGTTAAGCCTCCGGCACAGAATCGAAACTTTGCTGGCTCACTTGCTACCAGACTGACCCATCGACTTTGCCTTGGCACTTTTCATTAAAAGGCACTTAAGTCTTTGAATCTAGCGTTGAGGATACGCATTGGGGATGGTTTCGGCTCCCCAAAGACACGTCCAACGTCCCCTTTTACTTCGTTATCAAGTCCGCTAGCCTCGGGATGGCTCGGTATCGTAGGTCTCTCAGTCACAGATTTCTTATCGGAAATCGATCTTCCGTCAAGAAATTCATCTCTACAATGGTATCTCCCCCTTATTTAACCTATCTCTTTGATCCCCTTACAATCGTATCAGTGTCAGCGACTGAAACAGTTATGACTAATAAGAAAGAAGCCAGCTTAACATGACGTAAGGTCCTCAAGAACACAAACTGGATGGGACGTGTTTGCAACATTCTCCAACGGCATACCTGTCACGCAACCGGTGGCGAAGTTCCTCGTAACTTTATCTGTCCGCATATCTGAACGATGCAACTGACAGGCATGTTACCTAAGAAAATCCGCGGTTCACCATGATGTTTAGAGCTGACAGGGGAAGTAAAATTCTGATGCGGTACCAATCAACAAAGTTTGTCTCACATACCCTGATCATACTGCCTCACGCAATTCTGGCGGCTGTAGACGACAACACATTGTAGTTTCACTACTATTTCGCACTTTAAAGAACAAGAATACCTTAACAATCTTAGAGCCCCACATTTTCACAGTCAATATCTTATATTCAAAAACAGTGCCTGGCTTTGACCCGCACTGAGTGGACATTACAGTCAAAACGGAAGGGGAGAAACACTTTTCGCTGGAAAAGATTTGATGCACATCTGTTTTTTCCGTTTCTGAAACCACGCCCTCTCCATAACATCGCAATGTACCACTTTGTCTAAGAACGGAATAAGGTAAGTTCTTCCGACAGCTGAGCTATACGAAGTCTCTTAGCTCAGGCGTTTTTGTAGCAACTATCTAAGGCCCTCTCAAAATACTCGATTCATACATGAGAACCACCTAACGTATGTATGACCTAGGTACATGTAACTTTCTAGAAACGTTCATTTTTGACAGGTCAACTCGCCTTTGCATCATGTATTGCCTAACTGACGTTGCTGATTCACGTGCCTCATTTGGGTAGAAGTACTACGTGCTGTTTTGACGAAATGCGTAAGACCACAATCTGGAAGATGTTTTTTGCTCAGATATATTGTTAATCCCACTCCAGAAGAAATCACACTATCCATGCTATCCTATTCAGCAAGACGGCGAACAGGAAACCAACTATTATCGGTCCTCTACATAAAGATGAGATTACTGGCGAGTTAATCAGTCACAGACTTTCCGGCTAATTTGGGACTCCCTAGTTTGTATCAAGATTTATTGTGTCCCTCAGGACCTGCCTATTACCTACATCACACTTTAAGGATAATCTGCCGAGGACTCCCCGTGTCTGTGTTTGTGTTGCCTCACTTGTCATCATCAGGCCGGTGACGTGGAGAAAAGCGGAATAAGCCACTAATATCGCCCAAAGCTTTTCTAATCATTTTCAAGGTCCGCCAAGCCTAGTTTGGAGAGATCAAATTGAAATTACTATGAACAGCTAAGGTTGTCCATGCAAATGGGCCTAGTGGTTCGTACCCACTTACTTCCGTTGAGCAAATATCTGGAAAGTATTTCAGTTCAGATCGAGCGAGGATCACTTAACGCTGAAAGCCTCCCATCTCATGGCCCGCAAATATACTGCTTTTTCACGTACATACCACGCCTTCTAATTTATCTTGTTCTGTAAGAAGCTCAGTGACCCGTGTAGCTTATTGTGAGTTTTATGCAGAAGTTGTGCAGATTTTATATATCTGCGATCACATACTGATAAGTGCTCATACTGACTGTTCACAAAGTCTATTCCTGTCAAGTTGATTCTAAATCACCTGTTGACAGGGAAGGATACCTTCTCACCAGAACTTGCTCTACTTTTTTTGGAAAAATTCAATTTTTTATTCACGGGGTTTTGAAGGCCTGCCATGTTTTTCCAAATTCGAGTTGGGCTCTCGCCCTTGATTGCTCGATGAATGGCCTAGACCCAAGGCTATTTAAAACCCACGAATAGGGCCACTGCCCACCACTACCTCGCTTCCGTACTGAATAGCAAGTAGAGCCTGTTTGAAGGCCTTCTCTTCCTTTATTCGCTGGGGAGTGCGTTAAATTATAAGAGTTTTGTTCCGACACTCGCACCCTGGTTACCATGGGAAGTTGGAACAGCTTTGCGTTCCGTTTGTTATCGAGATAGTTTTTGTGGTCCTTACTGCCTTCCTTGTATTTTTCTATCAGGGGATCGTAACGGCTACATAAATGAATTCCGTTAGATTCCAGCGATCTTGAATTATAGATCACTTAGTGTGATATTTCGAACAGAATTACACTGGTGGTATTGTCCCCTGTTTAACAAACACCCCATTAACGACAACAACAACGAATATGTCACATTGTTTCTAACACTTTAGTTGAACAGGAATTCAACTCGAAATATGGAAAAAAATGACGCCAGATACAAGTTAGCTAAAAGTCAGATTTGGTTTACGTGGCTCAGATGTAGATGAGTAACAACCTCAAAAACAATTCTTATGAAATTCCGTGAGAAGTGATCAATTTTTATACTCACACAAGTTCTTATCTACTCTTTCGTATGCAGTCAATCCGAAAGAACTGAGTCTTCATTGATGTCTTAGGAGAAACCGCAAATTTTTTCGTTATCGCTTCACTTACCTTCACACAGTAAGACATGGCTGAATATCTGTAAGAGCTGAGAGCCTCTCAATCGGGATTAGCTAGCTCGTTGTGTCTATTTTGCTACCCACTAGTCCTGGGATCATCCGTATTGACCAGGCCCCTGTGCTGTTTTCTGCTGTTAATACCAAAGGTCATTTTCCGTTTCAAGTGCCACTGTGGAAATAACAGAATGCCAAAGCGAACACTGCTTAACATTCTGCTTTGAAGTGCCTGTAGTTAACAGAGTGTGCAAAGTCTAAAATATGTTATCCATAATCAGATACATATCTGTTGGATCAACAAGATAAGGTGATTGCTGAGCCTATGTGATTAGTCTCATCGTAAGCAAGGTAGGTTTTCAAGCATTGTTCAAGAAATCCACAACAAAATTCATACTCACTCGGATAGCAGCAACAATCGTCCCAGCAGGTTGGTTCTCGGTTACGCTTAGAAATGTTAAATCCGCGTTTGAAACCAGAGGCGCCTGACCGAATATATCAACCATTGGTTGTACATCAATCACTGGCGCCTCATCATTCTCATCAGTCACTGTGAGTATCACAGTGGCCTCACTCGAGCGCGTGTAGGGTCTGACGGCTTCATCCTCCACAACCACTTGAAAACGAAACTGTGCAACTGTTCCACGAGTCTGACCAACTGGAATAAAATCACTATGTGGTATTGGTACCCTGTTGGTCTCGCTTGAAATCGACTGCCTCCGAGGCAATTTTAGAAGTGTTCCTTGGTCGATATCCACGTTCAATGGTTTACGTACGACGATCTGACCATTTGAACGAACGTCAAAAAATTGACGAGCGATAGTTTCAGCCGGCAGCCAAGCATGCTGTTTGCTAAAACCAAAGCGAAATTCTCCATTAATTCCGGTATCAGCATCTGTGGCATTTAGAAGTAATACGGTAGTTCCAACAGCTGTGTTTTCAGGAATCGGACTACTTGGAGTGAAAATTGGCTGTGTAAATAGTGGTGTGTTATCATTAATGTCTTCAATGTGTACGTCCAGAAGAAGGCTTGCAGTGAATTGTCCCCGACCAGAGTTGCTCGACGTCGTCTGGTCTGTGGCTTTTAAGATGAATTGGTACTTCTCTTGCTCCTCTCTATCTATTTGTTTTGTCGCGTACAAATAAAGCCCATCAGTCGGATGTTCGATCAGACTGAAAGGAGTAGATTTCTTCACCAACTCGTTTAACGTGGTTAGTTCGTAATTCAGCTTCCCGTGCACCCCTGCGTCTGGATCTGACGCAGGTGGCACAGCCCGACGCTCCCCAACGGGATCGCCGTCCCTAAAAGTGACATGGAAACGTTTTAAATGTCCGGGCCAATGTGGGGAATTGTCATTAATATCACTGACAAAAATTCGAAGTTGAACCGTAATTGGTTGTTGCTCGATATTCTTAACCGGATTATTTTGTGCATCGTATTGTCGTTGGACCACGCGCAACCTTAGAATTATCAAGCAGTAAGGAGGTTCCGTGGGGATGAATTGCTCGGAGGTTGATTGAATGCGTTGAAGCATGAAGTCCTCATTACGGAGCAAAAGATTCTCCAGCGATTGCAACGCATCATTTTTTTCCGGTGGACAAAGCTGTTCGCGATCGATCCGTTTTGTAACTATAATCCATCCGTCCGATCTCACCTGTGAAGAGAAAAAAGGAATGATATGAAAACGTTTGACAATATTAGACAAAAGGTTTCACTATCCATGCTATTCATAACCCCTGCGAATATATGTGAGTTCATTCAAATCCTCAAAGTTTCACCACAGAATGAAAACCACTAGAACTAGACTAATTTATGCAAACCGAACTTTCCAAAGTAATTAACAATGTTTTTGTTGTTGATAAAAGTGGAGGCTTATCTATTGACCCACTTCAGTTTTACAAACAACGATGGGCTGGACCTGCTCTATAATCTTTCTCTGCTGATTGTAATTATGAAGTAGGATGACCTGAGGCTGCCTAGTTTGATGCGCACGAAGTAGCTTGCATACAAATTGCCGCTTGTTTGAAAATTTGTCAACAAATGTTGCATTGATCAATTCTAGACCATGAGGTCAAAATATTTCGAATCACTAACGAATGTACAATTCAATAATACTTGATGCTCAACAAATCCGTTTCCAAATGTTTTGTTTCCGAAACCACAAAGATAACGTTTACACAAAACTTTAAAAGAGAGGAGAAACTAGTTCATATAAATTTCTGAAGAAGTCCGATGAGATTCTGAAGCACTTAGCAACATGACCTGTTGATAGTTCCTAAAGTATGACCACCGTGTCAGAAAGTCTGATCGACCACACTGTCAATAACATCGCTTTCTATATCAGTTTATGGTTGACCATTTTATAGTGATGACCATTTGTCGAGTTACGTTTGACTAACCGAAGCACAACAGAGGTCGTTTTACAGTTCTTTCTTTCATTATAGAATGATACCAATCGGTCAAAACTCTCTTTTTCACCGTACATTTTCTCTTCTTCTGTAATTCACCCGTCCGGTTGCCTGGTAGCCGATGCTAACTTTGCCTGCTCATACTTTCATTTTAGTAGTAACCCTCAATTAACTGTTCCTCACTACTCAGTCTAAGATCGTTTTCGAATTTTAGGTTGATCACCTCTCACACTTGATTGTAGCTTACACAGTAATGAAAGACCCATCACGAAAGTACGGTTTGATAATAGGTGGGTTGGCATTCTCAGTGCAATGTTTGAATCTTTAGATCTACACGGTTTTAGTGGTGGTATGAATGGGAATATTTGCTTGCCGCTATCAGAACCTCTTATTCTAACATCCACTCAACCACAACCCTGACGCGATTCGATGAGCTCGACCAGACGTTTGCATCGATAGTCAAAGATTTCACGATGCTTCATCTTTAGGTTAGGGATGTACAAGATTCAAGAATACTGCTCACAAGCAGCTCACATTCTGCACGATTGTTGCAGTCATCAATCACCATTTTTTATCACATCAATCTTGCTGAACTAGCTAACAATTTGCAAACAGGATGTCTACCCACAAAACACTGCGGTTTACTGCTGACAGTTTTTAAGTTTGTTCCGTGGAATCAACGTGTTAACCCTAATCAGTACTGGACTGGCAGTAACGAACAAACTATCACAAGCGCTGTTGATAAAATTTTACCAACCTGACCTGGAAACCATAAAATATTAACGTGAGAAAAAAAAGTGTTCCTACACCGTAACTCCATAAATTTATGGAGGGACATATCATCTTTTGAAGGTGGAGAAAACACAACGTGTCTTCTTGGTTATTGTCATTTTCCAAAAATATCTATCCAGTGAAAATCGATTGAATATACTAATTGGTGAAGGGTAGATTATGAGCGTTGTGCGCAATACCTAATTCGCTAGTGGCGTTTGCCGTCTATCTCACGCTCATTGAAGCCCATCGGTCAATCCAAGTTTCCAGAGCACATACAGGAAACGTGCACGAACTGTCTCAAAACTTCGGATGGAATATCAATTTATGGGTTTGCTAACCTACTTACTATAAGGTTATTGGCCGAAGTGTTTATTGTTACACATGGCTTAAATCCCGTAGTTTCTTTTTACCTTCTTCTTAACATGGAAAATCAATAAATCCGACTAAATACCGCGATTTTTAGGGGTAGTAAAGTTCATGGTTGTTATTTCACTTTAAGTTAGGGTTGCCATTTTTGATCCTCGTAATTATTTCCTCTGATAAAGGATCTACCCCAAACAAAAATTCGGCATCTCCACCAATTAAATATTTGGCAGTATTACGACAATCTACAGCAAATATGAGTCTAATCGTACTGAATGGATGATATCTGCAGTGAGAAACAGGTAGGTATGGTAGAATTTTGTGGTCTCATGAAGGGTAAAGTACAAAATTTCATTAACAGAAGGACTAAACCCTGTTGTGTAACTAGCACACCACTTACCCTCAAGTTTTAGAGCAAGCAATCGTACGTATCCGTCGAACTGCAAACATTGAAAGCTTTACCTGACAAAAAATTTACCAAACTATCAAACCACGCAATGGAAAGCTAACTATATATACTTACGTCAAAAGCATTTGCACCAATGTCTGCAGTGTTAAGTATTTTGTAACTGAAAGCTTCTTTCATGGATGCTTTATCAAATGAGGACTTCAACAATCCGAAATGAACCATTTTTGGAAAAATATCTTCCACAATATTTCCAACTTTAGATCCAATCGGGATTTCTTCGTTTATTCGATATTCGTGTTCCACAGATGAGAGTAACCCATGCACCCGGAGCAATACAGTGCATGCCAATAATAACCATAATTTGTCCATCAATAGTGAACCTAAATTGAATAGTAGAACAGAGTAATAAAAATCTATCATTTCAGTAGAGCAACTATATCTGTCTGTTTCAACCGTAAATACTTTATGGATATGAGTAAGTGCTGGAGATAATGTTGTCATTCGCTGACAAATATGGTCCGAATGAGCGTCCGTACTACTGTATATGTGCCTTCGTACGTCACTGACAACTGCCAGTTTATTGCGTAGGTAGTAAAATAAATCCTGAGTAAATTATATTTTATTGCCAATAATTTTGGGCTGTTGGACACTCAAGATAAACCGCGAAATAGAGGAAGAAAAAATTATCGTAAAATTTATGCGCTCAAGTTTATACTCCAGTTATTAAGAATTTTGTCCTTCCTGGGTAAAAACAATTAGACACAAATCAGTCACCATACAAACCAGCATTTTATAAGACACCAGACATTGTCGCACGACTTGAATGTAGTAATGATGTTTTTTATATGTCTGACCAAAAGATGACATGTCTCCCAACTCAGGCGGACTAGTATCAGTTCGTCGATGAAAATTCGAATTAGCCAGTACCGTTAAACCTCAGTAGGGCTCTTGCCTGTCGTTTCCTAAGAGACGGTGCTATGGAAACAGTAAGCCTCAAAGTAGACAAGGTTTTCAGGATTGTTATCCTAATCTGTATTAGGGAGTCAAAGATATCCTGTGATACTTGAAAGATAGTTCCTCTTTTGTTATGTTTTTCGAACCGTTTCATTTGTGCGGCTGTGTGGGTATAAGCAGAGACTACAAACAGGGGTTTCAGCGTAATCAAAAATTCACAAACTTCAAACACCCGTAGAATTTCTTAGTAGATTTGCAGTCTCTCAAACCTTAGTAACTATGCTGAAACAGTGTTCAGGTTTCATTTACTGCTGAGAAACCGGAAGATAGTTCAATCGTCATACCACTCACTGTCGTAGAATGCAGCAGACCACTGTCTGAAAAGTGGCGAAGTCGACCACCGGTCTTTGTTCCAACTTCAAAACACTACAAGCACAAGGAAACCATCAAAGCCCGTGGCTTCAAAAATGCCGAACCGACAGTTAACACTCAGTATTCAAAACCGTTTTGGTTAACCCGTGGTCAAGCTCGTCAGTTTTCAAGTGCTACTGTAACAAACATTGAGTTAGCAGGTCTACTGGTGCTGTGTTCGTTCCATGTGAGCCGTCTTCTGCAGGTCACTGGGTAAGAAAGCAATCCTATACGATACAGTCCTATTTTGTGAAGAACTTCTGCACAGTGACTCTAGTCAGTTGGCTTATCTACATGCACTCCATAACAGTGGGGTTTACCTGGACCGGTAGCATTAGACAGATCCAACTTCATAGACTTTGGACATGTTAGACAAAGTGGCGCTAGTAGACAGATGAATACTTCTTTGAGTAGCGGAGGATGAGTGATCCATAGTGGATTACGAAAGCTGTTTTTCGCGTTTGAATCAATTAACTTAAATCGGTAGTCATAGTGCGTATTTGTACTAACTACTGATCTTACATTTGACCATGATTTCTGATCAATGAATGAAATAGGAATACAAAATAGATATTTGGAATGATGGAATGTCACACGAACGTCGGCCGTTCTACTAGGTTCACAGATTGTATTAGCATGTGTTGTTACCCGAACAGACTGAAATCCTAACTCACTCAACCTGTTATTACAAAAGGTATTCATTTGTAAACTTGAGTCATCAGTGAGTCATCTCTAAAGAATACATTCTGCAGCAAACGCACTTAGCTGACATCCTATTAATTTGCATGTATCTACGTTGCACTTCGAACGATGGATCACCCAGATGCAACTTAAAAGATAAGGTTTCAATTATAACAATTCACCTGACAAAAGCAAAGTGAAGTGTCTGCATTTTAGAATAGTGCTGTATAATCACTGAAGCCCAGTAGAACGGCTACCATTGGTTTTTACGAGCCCAAAGGTGTCGTCGGTTTTTCTTAATTATAAAAGTTCATTTTAAGCAATAATCGTATCCTTACCTGGCTTTTTCACAACGTGGCCCCTTAAAACAGTTATGAAACATACCATCGTATAACGTCTTCCCGGTGTTCAACTTACAGAAAATGTCCTCAGTTGTGAGGATTAAACTTTGGTGTTTCCAAAGAAATTGGCGGTATCCTATGTGTGGTCGAACACGTCCTTGAATTCACACCACAAACAGGAAAAAGGAATGAGAAATTTAACTGGTCAGTCGTTGTGGTTGACCTTAAATTTAACTGAAACCAATAGGGGTATCCGATTACGTAAACAGCCAATGACTCATTCTGAAGTACACCAGAATACTGAACCGTGGTCACACTTCGCAACAAATATGTATGTGAACTGAGTAAAAACTGTCCGATAGATTGCTTTATGCACAGATACTTTTCCGCTGTGGTGACGCAGACTCATGCTCAACTAGTGTGTGTAGTTTGTTCGATAGTATGCAACCATGCATCACCAACAGTCCGTTATCGCCAAATCAACCCTTGTTTGTCTATACCCCTTCATCAGAAGAGGTACAAACCACCTAACTCTGGCCAAAATCCGTTGAATAATATCAACTGCCTACTCAACTCACCTAGGAGACCGCCTGAGGCAAATGAATTTCGCTTCTTTGTTCTTGAAGGTCGCCGTTCTACTCAGCTGGCAGTTAGTTTCGGTCAACCGTTTTTAAGGAGAAATTTGGAACCACCACATTCATACAACCAGAAAAGGATTATTACCATTGATAGCCAAAAGCCAAAACCAATTGTATCAAGTCATTTTTGCCCAGTGCAATATCAAAATTGGACCAAAACGCACTATAATATGGCCTCTTCAAGTCTGAATTTCGTATTCCTCACAACTGTCTATGGGAGGAGCCACGTTGTAGGTTCAGTGTACTTTCAAGACAGTGTTGGCAGTCAAACAATCATATTCTTTATCTGTGGCTCAGGCGTACTCGGGTGGGGCATTTTGATGCGTTATAGATATTTTACCAAATGTTTATCCATCACGCAACCTTACGAACGTCAAATGTTCCCGTACAGGCTGACAGTAAACCAACATTTTATATTTGTGGATTTTTAAACACTTGGTTAATCGAAATACGAGGTTCTTAATACCACTGTAGAATCTACTCGTTTCTCATATGGATACCTTCGTAAGCCACATGCATTTTACAGTATGTTAGTGGCAATTATCAGTTACGAATTGCTAGGTGGTTTGAAGCTCTGACTTCCCCTACCAGAATCCATGGTTTGACGATCTACTGGTCTACCTCGTACACTGATAATGACAACGTCAACCTGTACGTAAATGTAGACAGTTGTTACTACTCTACAAAGGGGAAACCGTTTGGGATAGTTCACCAGCAGACTAAAACTTCAGCAAAACTTCTACAAATGCCTTCTCTTTAAGTATGCGACTGGCAGCATAACGCTTTTTTACTCGCCTAATAAGCCCAGAATCTCCAACTGCATAAACTCCCTCGATGGGAACTGTTATTTTTCGTGTAATGCACAATTCCAATCTGTTGACAGTCAGTATAGACAGTATAGTTGAACAACCTTATCAGTAATGCGTGTACAAAGCACATCACCTCATTCTTCGCGCTTACTCTTATTATGATTTATAATCTGTGTCATTAACTCAATACAACCAACTGCAGAAACGAAGTGTCACCGCCCAGCAACATATATCAGCTGGCAGTCCGATGTGGTTGCTTAAAATACAGCCTCCGTCGTTAAAAATGATGTTCTTGAAGGGTGGATTTCAAAATTTCTGAATCTAACTATGGTCCACTTCATTCTGAATTTTTGGTTGGTATACATTTGTGGCGCATCTTTGGTACACTTTTTCCTTGTTCTTTCAAGTTTGCCACGACTTTCAACACCCTTGGCTGGTTTCAGTACGAATCGCATTAATTTGGCTGAAGAAAACTTGAAACTAATTTACCAGACCATCACTGATTGCGTAACGGTCGAAGCACTCTGCTCCAGGTTCTATAATACAAACGCACAACAAATAAACTCTGGTAAAGTAAGCTAATAACGGTAGGCTTATTCAGAAGTTACTTATGATGACTACATCCCGCAAAACAACCAGTCAAATGGAAAGGGCAAGAAATATCAACAAATCAACGCGTGTGATATAGCAAACACTCTGGGCGTTGGTGTATCTGCAGTAGTGTCCATCAACGTTGAGTCGAGGAACCTCCCCAATCAGTTTACTCTCCAGATCCTGTCCCATATATTTTTAAGTGTGAAAGGTTGATTCAACTGCGAAAGGTTGTCCAAACAACCTGGCAAAAATCGTTTACCCACAGAGTGTTGCACACGTAAACAGGATATCTGATGAGTGTATTGCAGTTCACAGTGAGTCTACTGGAAGCCAGCTGTTAATCTTCCATTCGTACAGTGTGATACACACTAGGCTTTTGAAATACCCCTTTTCTATGGTCCTGTTTACTTCGTTCAGTTATTTATGAATGTTTCAGCATCACATTAGCATCGTGCCATCTCACCCTTCACAATACAAGCATATCTCCTTTATATTTCATACAACAATTCCCGGTAGCATTCTAAACAGTAAAGCCAGTCTTCCATCTGGGAAGACTTACTGAGTCTGCCGAACTGGTTCACATTGCGCCCTCATTTATGGCCAGCCGCTGTGTTGTTACAAACATTTAATCGTCCGCGTAATACGATCTATCATTGCTTGCAACAAAACGTTCGTTCTCAAGATACATAATACATAATGAAAGCGAACAGTGGAATGCAGATTAGGTGAGGGTGATCATCGGGAGACCAAAACGACCGAGCGTGTATTTTGTATGCAAGCTGAATGTGACTAAACGATAGGTCACCATGAGTATCATGACTTGTTGAAAACAATAACTTGGCAAGTCTAACTGAGAAATTTGAAACAATTAGTCCATTTTAGCCATTCGAATAGAATAGCCACAAGACAAACTACGGTATGAATTCATTTTGCACACTGTCGTCAGTCGTAAACACGTTATTAGCAAGAAAAAACCAACAAGACTTAAATAAAACGATCAAAAGTACGAATCGGGCCAGATCGTAATTAGTACACACGGCTAAACCCACGGTGAACAAAGGCTGAAAGTCAGTTGTTTTTGTGCGCATAGAACCGGCTGTCGACGGCCGATCAACATTGTCTAAGTATACTTGAAAATTCGTGAATTATGAGCATTCATCCAGATCTTAAGCGAGGATGCAATTTTGACATCGTGACTTGTGGTCGATACGTGCCTTCCACTGGATGAGGCGACGGTTTATCCTCGCTCAGTGTCATTCATTGGCGTGTGAGTCAGTGCATTTCTTATCCACTTTGGGATGCGCTCCTTGGCCGCGGTTTTAAACAGCCCTTCCGTTAGATCAAACGAAGTCACATAAAATCTAACATCTCACGAAGTGACACGGCTGCTCATCCAGCACTTGCTTGGGCCTATCCTCACCGTTTTTTATCACGACGATTACACGACAGCAAACGACACATCGCTCGGCAATTTTGGTACATTATGTGACTCCAACTTGACAAAAATCCTGACTGTGATTTCATGAGTACGAGTTTGAACGGCAAATGCTTTGTCGTCATTCGACAGGAAAAACAACCTTAACATTTTCCACGGGTAAATGTGGTTCAGAGTTCAGGTGTAACCAAGTAATTGCGCCTACTGTAAGGTTATTAGTATGATGTTGCATCAATTAACCGCCCAACGGGTAACGCAGACCAGTAAATCATTTTGTTTGGGGCTTTCGTGTAACTTCTGCATGACTACCTCTAATCTCACGAAAAGCTAGTCTC
The DNA here is from genome assembly GCA_008508345.1 of Paragonimus westermani. Taxonomy (NCBI): domain Eukaryota; kingdom Metazoa; phylum Platyhelminthes; class Trematoda; order Plagiorchiida; family Troglotrematidae; genus Paragonimus; species Paragonimus westermani. The sequence goes on along the minus strand of QNGE01003465.1, from coordinate 6,107 downwards.
AGTATAGCTGCACAGAACAGTCCGGTTGGTGATCGCAACCTTGATTTTGGTAAAACAGAATTATAGCTCAAATTGCTGTCAAACCAGCAGATAGTTCTATTTAATAGTATACTCAACATCAGGCTGGATGTTCGGTTAACTATTGCTGGCGTTGGCTGAACAGTACTGGTTAGTATACCCCCAACAGAACCCCCACCGGTCGCGTAAAATTTGCACAAAGATGAGCTAGTTTAACTTTGCCCAGTGATTGTCACTAGTTTAGTTTGGTGGGACTTTGCCCCAAACGTACACCGGACCTCTGTCTGCGTCTCAGCCGTCGTCTGTAGCAAACACCTGTGTGTTTTTGTGTGTATGTTTGTGGGTGGGCCAGTAAATCCTTTTCTGAACAAGGTTACTTCTCTTGTGGTCAAGCGGCTTTCCTTGGGGTCGTAAATCATAATTCCACAAGCATGGGGATTATCGTTTGGGCCCGTGTTTGTTCATCATTTGTGTGTATGTTTGTACGCGGGCTGCCGCCACCAAGATCGTTTTTTGATGTTGCCCTGTCTGTCTCTTGTTCGTGCAACTGCTTGGGTCTTTGTTTGCAAGCAATCGTGTGTTGTTAGGGTGTCTATGCGAACGACACACAAAGCCTGTCCACATTCTCCGTGATCTCGGCCGTTCGAAATCTCAACATCGCAATAACATTGATAATTACAGTTTCATTTCCTCCCACACATAAACAGCTATAAGCCGCACGATGGCTAGCTGTTTGGTTGACTAGCCGACCGGTTAACTAGATGATTGAGTTGACTTAGGCATTCCATAGATTAGTGCTTGTGGGCAAATTTGATCATGGCACGCGACGGAGTTAACAAAATCTACAAGTAAATATTCAACTCCGCTTTGCTAACAACACATTCAAACCAACCCTTCTAGCCGCGTAAATAAAATGACACTGGGAGCATGATTAGAATCAAGGGAATAGGCTGTGTTTGAGTTAAACTGTACAAGAAGAACAAAGTACAGAACAATAGCATGAGTTCCGAAATGCACGATTCTATCGTACAATGCAGTAAACGAATTTTTGCCTTTTATACTCAGTTATCAAAATATATCGCTTCCAAGTAAAAATACCGAGAATTCATTCATAGAAAAGTACATGTTTGTTAGATGATAGAGACTGGCGAATGTACACTGGGACAATCTGTGTCGTTGGACTACACATAGAATTAGTTGTGCGATTAATCCTTCGAAAAATCAGTGTGTTCACTTGCGTGTGAACATTATCGGGAAATAGGTAAACGGTGCTCATATCAACTGTCTAAACTAATTATGTAATATAGATCGGAAACCACGTTGTATTTATCAGTATGATGCAGATATTAGATAGTGAACTTTGGTTTTCCAAAAATAACCACAATGCCTTACCTGCTTGTCTGTTTTCGGCAGTACCGGAACTTTTATGGTGGTATATAGCAAACCATGTAGTTGAGGCACGTTTCGTTCCTGTTCGGATTTATGAGGTAGAAATAATCGGATCTTTACTCTAACAGACGGCCTTTCGGTTAAAACCATTAGCTTTGAGGTTTTAAAATGCTGTTGGAATGGCTTTTCTGAGATGCAATCGACCTAAGACGTATGGATGAGTCGCCAAGAGTTTAAACAATGTTTCTAACACAGAAGTTCAGGATTCAATACTAGTTTTGACAGCAAAAGTGCCCATCAATAATCAGATTCAAACCTAGCAAAAAACTCATTACATCAATTTGTGACGCATTTATTTCGGTCAAACGGCTAAATAGTCTATTCTGTGGATGCTTTCACTTATAGGGTAATGTTTTAAAAGAGAGATTTTGTAAATGCCTTTGGTAGTCAAAATTTGAGATGATCTGGTTATTTGAAACACGCGGCTGTCCACCAAGAAAATCATTTTGAAATGTTACGGTCAAGTTCTCCACATATCTCCTCAGCTTCGATTAGAAGAAAATGAAGGAGACCACATGAATATGGTTTAATTTGCCGGGTTGAGTTGAGCAAGCCAAATACTCACTTTTATAAAACGCTCACAATGTCAAGTTTTACTTTCCTACTTAGCAGCAGGATTTGGACTAACCGAATGTGGTGTATTCATCATGTTTAACAGAAGATGTGTTAGATCAGTGTTTTATTCCTAGCAGAAGTTAGCAGCGTCTTTTGTGAAAGTATATTGGTTCAGATGTCAGTTATCTGCATTCCTAGTGCCAGTGAATTATTCGCTAATTGTTGCGCCCTGACTTCTTAAACAGTATTTTCACGGGTTATTTTTAAAACACGTTATTAACTTTGATAACGTTCATTACACTGGGTGCATCCCATTAAAAATTCCTTCCAGAAATAATCGGTCACTTGTTCTAGCTCATGTTCGTTTGAAAAACAAGCTAGATTTAGGGTAGACAAACATGCAAATGTAAACAGTAAACATTTCTTTTATACTCTGTTTTGTATGTCCACCGCTTGTGCAATCACATAAAACATCAAATTCCTTTAAGCAAACGCAAAATGTATACTTGAAACTGTTTGTTATACCTGCTTTGAAAGTTTCTTCTCAACGCACAGTCACTTATGATTTACTATGTTTGACTAAAGGAAGTCCAGGAAGCTCACGTCCCTAGATTGACCTAAACGCGGTGTCGTACACAATACCATGTATATAAGCCTGAAACAACATTCTTAGATCATTAGAGTTTATTGTGAAGCGTCCAATTTTGATGTGATTTATAAAAGGAAATGTGACCACAGTTCGAACACGGTTGCATTGAAACATACAGCAAAAATATGGACTTTATTCTTTTTCTAATTCATCGAACAGGATCAAAACAAATCTTCTCCTCAATACTTCAAGTTAGGCGTGACTGTCAGACACAGTTTTAAAAAACACTACCGTTAACTGGTCCTCACTCCACCAAGACTGACATCAGCGGTGGCGTCTCCTTCGAAAAGTGACTGATGCGTTTTGTTTTATTGAACACAACAAAATGGTGCAATCAATACACTCTATCTTTGAGGAAAATCTGCAAATGTCCATCAATAAATACCAGCATTCACTCTGCCCCTCTGTCTCACACCTAAACCTGAAAACCGTTGAACATTAATCAAAGCCAGTGCACCGTTCGCACCTGTAGTGATTGTAACTTTTTCGAATGAAAAGGTCAACTTCTAACCGGCAGCTTGACATAAACGAATTCGTTCAATCGTCGAACACAACGTACACAATTAGTGTTAATGAAAACGAGTGGAAATCTAGTGTAACAGATTACTTTATTTTGTATGTAACAAGCTAGCAGATATGTTTATCAAAATCTTGAGAAAAGAACTAGGAACCGTTTCTCCAAGTGATATTTTCAGTACTGCTGTGGATAAGATACAGGATATTTGTATAGATAAATAGTTAAAGTTTTCACTTTGTTTCTTACTCTTATCAATACTTAAACATATGCCACTATCTGAGTTTCCTTGTTAACTGAGAGCAAAAAAACGATAACAAACTATTGTCATGATAGTTATTCGTTTAAACATTTTAGCCAACCAGATATTGCTGACAGAACAAGTAAACAGGATTGTTATATTCGTTGCAAAGAAAATAGTAGAAAATTACATTGCAATTTGTTTTCGTCAACTTACAATTTCTTGAGTAAACGGAAGTGTTACACGATAATACTTCTCGGGGAGGATTGTTTGTATGATCATCTTTTCATGATTAACTATACCGATAATTAGTTACGAACAAGTAAATTAGTGCCAACAGTTCAGACATTAGTTTTTGCTGCAAAGTTCTCGGAGATTGATCGAAAAACTGTACGTTTTACCCTCCAGAGAAACAAGAAATCAGAAATCAAGAAATGAAAAATGTCGAATGAGCTGTTTTTCAATATTAGTCATAACACTACTGTTTTGTTTCACTAAACAGAGCAACTGTTCATTATTGCTTCCAAACCCCAGAGTTTCTTGTTTGGTTTTGCCAGCAGCTTTCTTCTTTCCTTAAGAAATCCCTACATATTGTTAGCATAAATAAAAGTAATCTAGACCAGACTCAGTCAAATGGCTCCGTTCGGATTTTTACAATTCAAGTGTTCACACTTTGGAGATAGTAGTTGTTCATTTGATGATAACAATCCTTCAGAACTATCGATTAGCAAATGAATAGCTATCACAGAGAGATAGGTGGGAATTTTAAGTTGCTTATATCTCTTCACATACTATATGGAACGTACAAGTTATAAGAAGAAACCGGCTTAGAATATGAACTAGACCATGTTATGTTGTCAACTGTGTTTTCAGTCCAACTTTTTAGAATATTATGCGTAGTTTGATAGTAATCAGCTGTCATGGAAGTCACAGATAACTGTAGGTTGTGGCACTAAAATAGTGCGCTTTTCGGGCAACTCAGTGGTCCATAACCTTTCTGGCACAGCTTGCGGAATTGGATGTCAGCAAGTATTAGGGAATGATTCTGTGACTAAAAACTTCTTGTAAGTAAGCATAGCCACGTGTATTATGTGATCAGGCGATTTCGATGTGGGCAGCCCGAAATACACAGGGAAGCTGGATGTCATACGGTTTAGACTAACCGCCAGCTTGACATAGTACTTTAGAGGCTACCTATTCCTACCATGATAATCTCGGCAATCACCTCATCGAATGAGGCTTTGACGTTACAGTGCCATTAAATAAGCCTTTTTATTGTAATGGTTGGCAGTTTTTTGAAGTAACCAACGAACGGAATAAAACCAAGTAGTTGACAGTATAGTTCAGTTAGTGGTGTTTCAGAAACCTTTTAGCGTTCATTTTTGAAACTGTTATTAACGTAATTCTTGAAACAAGTTTAAACCTTCCCGTGTTGTACGTTCAACGACGCCTTTATGCAGATTGTACTGATTCTGAAGTGGCCCCTGAACCTCCCCATATGTGGAAAAACTTTCGCAATAATTGTGCCCAAATCCTAATACCCTTAAACATTTGGAGATCGTTGCTAACTGAACCACTCATGAGATGACCAACAGTAAAGAATGAATGTGCATTTGACTGGTCAGATTAAGTGTATGTTCTACCGCAATTCCTAGTGTGCGTACGTGAGTCGCCCAAACGAGAAGGTAAGTTGTCCTCATTAGGCGACCATTTTAACCAATGCACCATCAATCTAATGTTAAACGTGTTCGACTTATCCTGTGTGAAATTTCAGTCATATTTCTCCCCAAGTGGTGCACGACCATCATGGCCGATCATCGCTAGAACTGGCAGATAACGTGCTGCTAACTCCAGCAGGTAAATCCTCTTTCACAAATTCCGCTTGAGTTGAGATCGCAGAATTTATTGAGTTGGTTAAGTAATCCGTGGTATATTGAGAAGCAATTGAGGCGATGTATTTAAGCACAATGAGTCGGTGGCCTAATGCGAGAAAAATGGCTGACTGGCCAACAGGTTTACTTCATTAGACCGCGGTTTGAGTTTAGATCTTGGTAGTGTCATAAGGCCGCGTAATTAAACATCAACGTTTGGAACGGAATTGGAATGTAACGTTTCATTCTAAAGGGGGCTGGCTGCAAAGGCCCTGTACATACAAAACTTTGACCAGACCTAATTACTGTTCAACCTATATAGATGAATTTCCCGTCCACCCATTAAAAAAGTACGGTTTCAAGACAAGTTCGGAAGTGGACATATTTAAAAGATTGCATGATAACAGGCATTTCAGCTGAATCAAGTACAACCGGCTGGAACCTTTTGCTAGAAGATGACATGTACTCCGTCATCTTCAAAGCTGAGGCTGCATTTTTTCTAACGCTAAGTCAACGCGTCAGAGCTATCAGATCTTACTGTCGAGTATCTTACGACAAATTGGGTTGCCGAGACATAGTCGTACAGACCTAAATAACTAGCCGTCGGAAATAAAGTTTCCGCAAAAACTTTCGAAACTTCGACTTGGGCGCACGAAGTTGGTCACTTAAAATTTTTCATCAGTGCACCAAAGGTTGCACAGTTAAAGTTTACAATCTTCGGGAAAATCTGTGAACGTGTGTAGATATGTGTATGCTAGCATGTATGTATGCATATATGTATTTTTCACTCTTCCCATGTTTTGTACGTAT